>JASSUY010046302.1:0-44753 GCA_032466535.1 Forpus xanthops | reverse complement strand
TGCGTGGAGACCTCATAGCAGCCTTCCAGTATCTGAAGGGGGCCTATAGGGATGCTGAGGAGGGACTCTTCATGAGGACAAGGGGAAACGGATTCAGACTGAAACAGGGGAAGTTTAGATTGGATCTGGGGAAGAAATTCTTTCCTGTAAGGGTGCTGAGGCACTGGAATGTGTTGCCCAGGGAAGTTGTGAATGATCCATCACTGGTGGTGTTCGGGGCCAGGTTGGACAGAGCCTTGGGTGACGTGGTTTAATGGGAGGTGTACCTGCCCATGGCAGGGGGTTTGGAACTGGATGACTTTAAGGTCCTTTCCAACCCAAACCATTCTATGATTCTATGATCCTATGATTAATTCATTTTGTTTCAAATGTACTTATATTGCCCAGCTGGGTGAAAATAAAGCACTCCTCTAGTAGCAGCCCTGTGGGAAACACTGCAGTTACGAAGACCCCAGCCTAGGGCAAAACACAAGGCAGTGTCTGCCAGCTCACTGCTATCTTCACTGACTCCACATCTCAGTCTAAGCACACATTTGGTGTCATCCTTGCACCATGTGAACCTGTCCGTGCTCTCCAAACAAAGCACATAAGTGTTTGGCAGATGGTGTGTGTTGCTCCTGTATCATCCTTTGCTGGGGACAGGCTTTGAGGGCAGGAGGCTCTTGTTCATCCAAAGAAGTCACACCAGCCATGGGGTTGTGCCAAATAACCCTAAAGCTTCTGGACTCAGTGATGCACGGGACTTTGAGGGGGCCTCCCCATAAAGCAGCTGCAGTGTCAGAAGGTCCCTCAGAAGGTCCGTGTCTGTTTTAGAAACAAAGAGGGTGACTGGAAATCAGAACTAGGCTTTCCATGTAGAGCTATCTATTTCCAGGCCATGTATATAGTTGATTCATATTTGAACAAACCCAAACCAGCATGCTCTTGTGCCCTTTTTAGACATGTAAAGCTGTATTCATGAAACACTTTGAATTAGTATTTTTTTCTCTTACATTTTCCTGGCAAGGTTTTCAAGAGAATAAAATGCAGCACAAAGCCAGAGCATGGTGGTGCACAGAACGTACACAGCATGAGAGTGAGCTAAACCGGAAGCAATTGGCTTGAGGAAGTGAAATGCAGTGATTTGGTATCTTAATGAGTTCTTCCAGTGCATTTATATCATGCCACAATAACCTGCTTCCTCCTTTGCCTTAGCACCATTTACTCCCTGAGCGATGAACAGATGCTAATCACAACTCATACTCCTCTTCTGCTCCTAAGAGAGCAGCATTGCTTATGTGTGATATGCTCCTAGTATACTCCGAGCTAATTGAGAACTGGTGTAGGTCAGGAGTGATGTGCAATCAAAATGTCATTCCAGTATCTGAAGGGTACTGAATTCATCTGAAGGACATTGAAATGTCTTCCAGTGTCTGAAGGGGGCTGCAAAGATGCTGGAGAGGGACTCTTCATCAGGGGCTGCAGTGACAGGACGAGGGGTGATGGGTTCAAAGTGAAACAGGGGAAGTTCAGGTTGGATATAAGGAAGAAGTTCTTCCCTGTGAGGGTGCTGAGGCGCTGGCACAGGGTGCCCAGAGAAGCTGTGGTTGCCCCATCCCTGGCAGTGCTCAAGGCCGGGTTGAACAGGGCCTTGGCCAACATGGCCCTGTGTGAGCTGCTCCTGTCGGTCATTTCCAGAGGTGAGCGGCTCCAGAGAGGGATTTCAACAGTGGAGTGAGGGGAAACACCGCCTCCAGGAGCCTCAATTGGGAGCTTCGAGAACCACCGAGGGATCTTCCAGGCCTAGCCAGGGAGCCGGCAGCACCGCTGAGGTGATAGGCACTCACAGGGGGCGGTGCATGAGAGACGGCCCTGCCCCGAGCGGGTAAAACGCGGCCCTGGGTGCACGTGAACGGGGTTGAGGGAGTCACAATCACGGGTCACAAACAGCTTTAGGGGAAGCCCTGCGCTGCGGAGAGCACGGCTGGAAGGGAACGAGCTCGTTGTTCCTCAGCAGGGTGCGGTGATGAGGCGTTCATCCCAGCTGGGCCTGGGAACAGAGGCGTTCTGTGCAGCAGGGGCCAGGCCGCGACCTGAGGTCAGTAATTAAACATAGTCCTACGAAAAGTTAAAGTCTTCCGAGTGTGTGCAGACCTATATAAAGCAACTGAGTAAGTCAAAGGACTTCATCCATGCGATGCAAATGCTTTATGTTAGGTGTAGTTTCAGGAGCTTGCCGAGTCTGGGCCTCCCATGGCAGCCAAGGCAAGAACTGATTCCCTGTTGGCTTCTGGTGTAATTCTGCCGATGTTGGAAAGATGTTTTGGAGGTAATGGAGGCCTTTTCTTTGGGGAGAAGGTTCTGAGTGGTCTCTTTAAGTTTTAACATGTTTTCTTAATGTTTCTTTCTTTAAATATCCTACTAATGTACTTGAATATCAAATCTGAAGACAAGAGGCCAGCGTGTCTTGTGCAAATCGTGCTAGGTTCTTATTCACAGCAAAGCACTCCTAAATTCAGTGCCATTTTATCTCATGGACAGACTAAATACCTAATAAGCAATTTAAAGTATTAAAGCAAAGGAAGACAATTCCACAGCATGTTATGTGTTTTTCAAGTGTTATTTCTTTGCTTATTATTGAAAATGCCTTTATTATTAACTAGTGACTGAGACATTTGTAATGGTAGATACAGGCCTGTCTTTTACTGGCTGAGAGTGTGATGCTGATACAGTTGCCTTAAGGAAAGTTATTGCTTTTATCTGGCTTTTCTTTAAAGTCACTGAATGTCTTCTGGTGTGTTTATTGCCTTTAGATGATTTTTGAGAGCTCCCGATGTTTAGAGGTGTAAAAAGAGGGTAATTTGTTACTAGTATTAGCATTTGGGTGTACACATGTGCATGCATACACATATGTATATATAAGTCTTCTTTTGTTCCAAGTATTACAGAGTCATTAAGTTCTGCTAGGCCTGTACTTCATGTCCAGCATCAAGTGTGTAATGTCAAACATACATCTGTACCTCTTGTACCATATGGCGAGGACAGGAGCACATTTGTGTTTTTTCAAGCTTACAGATGTTTCTGTTGACTTCGTTGTCAGGAGGATTTGCTTTCTGAGATGGGTAAATCAGTGTTAACACTAAAACTGAGCTGGTGTGGATGAGATTTTCAGTATCACAATGAAACCAGACTTTTTGTGACACTTTAAAGTGAAAACGGAATGCAGGTGTGTCCAAGCAGCTTTTTCTGTCACCTTGGGCTGAGTTACTTAGGACAAACCATGATCTTCCAGCAGCTGAAGCAGGCTGGGGTTAGGCTGGCAAATACCTAAGAACAGTGATGCTCACTGGGCAGATTAGCCTTCATGTTATTGATGAACCCCCAGAGTTAAACATCGCTTGTGTGATAGTGGAACAATGTGAATTTCAGCCTGATCTTATCAAGTACATAGGCACTGGCCTATGCTTCTTTGCTCCATTGATTGGAGACTTATATTACAGGCACTTACTTGTTGAGTAAGTTTGAGACCAGATGAAGTGCATTGCCACCAAGACCCAAATGCGAAAGATGGAATGGTCAGTTTCTTAAGGAAGGCAAAATACTGTTGACCAAAATATGAACCTTCTGCGTGGAGTGCAGAATGGATTGTGGGGTTTGCTGTTGCCTTTTCCTGGGACAGTTTGTTAGCAAGTGCTTGTTTTCAGTGTCATGACACAGTCACATTTTTGGCTTAATAATGTGCTTTCTGGTTTGTACTTGCTTGCTATGACTTCAGGACTCTTGTCAAAACCAGTATTAACTTGCTTTAGCCAGTGAAGAGAAAAAGAGCAATCTGTTTGCATTAAGACATAACCAACCTGGTCTGAACTTGGCTTGGACCCCATTTTGAGCAGGGGATAGGACTAGTGTTGTGGTTTGAGCCCAGCTGGTAACTCAGAACCACGGAGCCACTCACTCCCAGAGGGATGGGAAGGAGAATGGAAAGAACGTGAACCCATGGGTTGAGATAAGAGCAGTCCAGTACCTAAGGTATAGCACAAACCACTGCTGCTACCACCACTAATAATAATGGTAAGGAAAATAACAGGGGGAGAGACTACAATAGCTCACCACCTGCTGACCAGTAGCTACCTGGACTCAAGCAGCAATCTGGGCTTTCTGAGTAACTCCCCTCAGTTTCTATACTGGCCATGGTGTGCTGTGGTATGGAATACCCCTTTGGCTAGTTCAGGTCTGGTCTCTGTCTCTGCTTCCTCCCAGCTTACTGTGCTGCTCCTCACTGGCAGAGCACGAGACTGAAAAGTCCTTGACTGGAGTAAGCATTCCTTAGCAACAACTAAACCATTGGTGTGTTGTCAGTGTTCTCAGACTGAAGCCTAAACACAGCACTGCACCAGCTGCTGAGAAGGAGGAAAAATAAGTTCCAGCTGAACCCAGGACAACCAGAGACATCCTGAGGTGTCCCTTCAGCCTGAACCATCTTATGATTACTGAACACTGCCATAGAATCATAGAATCATAGAATAGTTAGGATTGGAAAGGACCTTAAGATCATCTAGTTCCAACCCCCCTGCCAGGGGCAGGGACACCTCCCACTAAGCACTTGTGAGCTAATGGGAACTGTTCTGTAAGGCATGAAAGGGGGCTGTTTAGACTCTTTAATCCAGGCTATATAGTCTAAGCCTTTGCTTTGAGGTGGAGACCTGAATCCTTCTTTTTCTTTGCAAAAAGGATTTTAATGTCCTCTCTATGTGACAGAAGTGCTGATTGCTCCAGCTGTTTCCAACCTGAACACTATCCCTGGCTCCCCAAGCACCAGACTGTTTTCTTCAGCTTTATGGTACTTTAAAGAGCTTTCTCTAAGCTTTGTGTTTATGCATACAAAAGTGATTTGAAAAACCTTCCTTTTGACCTGCTAAACGCAGTGTCCCTCTGGGGTTTGCCTAAGACTCGCAATTTATCTTGTTAATTTATGCTGTAATAGTTTCCACTGTATGCTATTTTAAGTTACCAGAACACTGCTGCTCACCTATTCTGTTTGTCTGTAGGGTAGTATAAACAGATTGTGCCTCAGGAGAAGTCTAGCTTTATTCCTGTTTTGCTGCAGGGAAACTGAGGCTGAAGGGTGTTATACTATGAGCTCAGCAAAGTCAATGAAGGGCTTCAGCTTTGGTCTTCTCATTCCTGGATTTGTGCTTTACCCATATTTATTCTCAGTTTTTACCTCCCACCTTTGTTTCATGAGCCTGTCTTTCCCTAAAGATTTTCATGCTGTGGCATGCCTGAGTCTGTCAGCAAAATGTTGTCTTTACACAGTGTTTCAGCAGTTACATTATGTGTTCCTTTTGATGCCACAGGTTGAATGAGAATGGGGTCCTCCTGCTAGAGATTTCTGTGCAGGACTGAATTCCTGCTTTTATAAAATTGCCATTTCTTAACCCAGAAATTCCGAACAGAGCAATTAAGACATCTCCCTGATGAATAGGCAAGGCTGAGAATGCAGACTTCTTTTGGAAACACCATAGTAGGAGTCTTTGACCATGACAGAGAGATATCTGTGGAAGCAATTGAAAGCATCATCTCTTGCCAGGGCCAGGAGGGGCACTGTCTGTTCCTACCTCTGTTCCCAATACCTTTTTTGGGGGCCAGGATCTTCAGTGGCAACAGTGCTGATCCAAAGTAGGTATCTGGGTAGAATGAACTAAAAATGCAAGTACCTCAGGCATGTTGTAGCTCTGGGTGGATCAAGTGCAGGAGGAGGTGACAACCAGCTGATGGATCCCTTGTTGTCTTTGGGCAGATGAAGTGTCTGAAGGTCTCTGCAGCTCAAACAGTGACCCAGGAGGGAGGCAGACTACTTCCTTCTCGACCAAGACTGGCTCTTGAAAGGGGACCCCTGAGGAGATGTCTAGCAGTTTAAGCACAGATCTGAGCCTGTCCCTGATGTGCAACCTGCCCATGGACTTTGCAAGCCTTTGTGCCCCTATGGTCTGAGTGTGCGCCTTAGAGCTCCAGCCAGCAGCCAGAACCATAGAGGGTCCAAAGCACTTCCACAAGCAGCTGAGGAGGTAGGCAGGGGCTTAACATTTTAGTCAGCATTGAAGGGAAACACACCTCCAGATCTTAGTATTAAATCCCTTCATCATTTTAAGGAATGTAATAATCATTACACAAAGACACTCACTAATCACACAACAAAAGCTAATTCTATGTGCTTTTTTCAGCCAAATTATTCTGTTATAATGAACATGATATGGACAAACACATATGTATCTGTGAAATGTTTATTATAGGGTCTTTAATATTTGCCTCTGATGGCACTGCACCATTACAGTGGGCTTTCGCTTTTGGCCCCTACCTCCCCCCAATGCTGCAAATCATTGTTGTCTCAAGAATTCATGTATAACTTCTTGTCATCACATGGGGTTCATTACACTGTCAAGTAAAAGGAGGATTCTTGCTGTTTCTCAATGCCTGTTGCATTGAGCTGTATGATTGCACTCACGGATAACAACAAAGTGGTAATTTACTGGGAATGAAATGTTGCTGCTATAAAAGAAATATAAATTATAAAGATTAGATTGCTCTGTCAAGAAATCCCAAGATTAAGGCACTTACTTGAATATATATATATGCAGACCTAATGGGTACAAGGCTGTAAATGCAGAGGAGAAGGAATGATCACAGCAGTAGGTTTATGTAGTTACCAATTTGTAAAAATCAAACACACAAGGCATTTTTGAAGGAAAAAGCAGGATATCATTAACAGGAAGGTAAGTTTTCAGACAAGTTAAATGAAGATACATGGTGTTACTTACCAGCTAAAAGAAAGGTGCTTATGTTCTAAACTTCAAGCTCCTCCAAAGTTGTTTGGACAGATTTACAGCATGTCTTGGCTGTCAGAAGGGCCCTCCCTACAGATAAAGTCCATCCTCTTGTTCACAGAGCAGATTTCATTGCTAGGCTTATCACCAGCAGCATCTGCTGGGATGGAGTTCAGGCTCCACTCCCTTGAGTTCCTTACTAGCCTGACTTTGTTAGATCCATTTTTATTACTGCTTCTTGCTGTTCTGAGACACACAAGCAAAGGCATCTGTTTTAAAGAACCTTAAACAAATCCTTCTCTTTGATGGTTTTGTTTGTGCATGGTTTCAGCAAAATGATTTCCCAAGCAGAAATTGGAAGAATAAAACCCCATGTACTCACTAACACAACCCAAAGTTTTAATGCATGTAAGACTGAAGCAGAATAAGGCCATTATATGTTAAGCCATGAGAAAAATGAAGAAAAGAACTGCCACCCCAAATGCAGTCAGTTGCATTTTTCCATCATAAGCAGTTCCAGCAGTAGCAAATGACACGTTTTCAATCCCCATGCCAAAAAGGAACGCTTGCCACAAAAGCCCGTGTATCGCATCTTTATTGGAGCGCAAGCAAGAGTATGCTGGGGCACCTCTTTGCTTTTTAGTGTCCTTTGGAGGAAATAAGTGTATTATGAAGTATTGTGTTCTGTTAATTTGCTCTCAAAAATAGATTATATTAGAGTGAAAGCAATCAGCAAAAGCAGCCACAGGAAATTACTCCATCGTGAGGAGTGCTGTGGTTACCTTCAGAGTGAATACGAAGCACTCGGTAAAACATGAGCATCAATAGGGACATGTACAATAGTAGGAATGTGGGGATGTCTTGTGAGCTGGCCAGAAAGCTCTTGGCATTTTTAGTTCTGGATTTCATACTGGTGGGATGTGTTGTCCTTTTATCTGCATTTATTGATTGCAAAGCTGCTTGTTACAAGTTCTGGTATGTGTACAACCAACTCACTGCGATGTGAAATGCTTTGGAAATTCTTCTCAAGACTCTCAGAAATGTGTAAGAGAAAAGTTATGAGTGCTTGAAAATTCTTTGTACATGTGTGTATATATATATGTATGTATGTGTAAATATACCTCTTTCCCATGCGTGTGAAAACAATGTGCTTCATATGTGTGTATTAGGAGCTAAGTCACAGAATCCCAGACGGGTTTGGGTTGGAAAGGACCTTAAAGCTAATCCAGTTCCAATCCCCTGCCACAGACAGGGACAGCTTCCAGTAGAGCAGGTTGCTCCAAGCCCCTGTGTCCAAACTGCCCGTGAACACTGCTAGGGATGGGGCAGCCACAGCTTCTCTGGACACCCTGTGCCAGCACCTCAGCGCCCTCACAGGGAAGAACTTCTGCCTTGTATCCAACCTGAACTTCCCCTGTTTCAGTTTGAACCTGTCACCCCTTGTCCTGTTGCTACAGTCCCTGATGAAGAGATGCCTAAATGATACCTAAAAGGTTCTAAGAGTACAAGTGGGCTTGCTGGCTGAACAGCAGAAAAGCACTATTATTGCTATTCAGGGTTGGAAATCTGGTCATAAATGTACCCACGGGTATCTACGCTGCCTTGTTTTGTTCCTCCTGTGTTTCCCCATACAACTGAGTGTTAGAAATGCTGGCCAGAGCTGGATTGGACTCAGTTCTAGTTTGCGTGTAGAATAACATTGATGTTTTTGAGAAGTATAATCAATAAATCACTCTAATGTATTCAAATCCATAGTTCAGCTTGGCCCTTTCTTTAACATTAGGGGAAACTATGGTCAAGTTTCCCAGCCTGAATTTAAACATGGGGGTAACACAGAAAGAATCAGTTCTGTATATAGGCTGGAAAGCTGAGGGTATTAGTTCTCTGTCTAGGCATTGGTATACTTTCATAATTACTGCTATCAATAAATTCACTTCCCAGCACCATTTGAAGCAGAGAAGTCACTGTATTCCCCAAAAAGGGGGAAAGTTGAAGGCACATTTACTGTCTTAATGGTGCTTGGGTGCAGTGTGAGGCACGGGCTGTCTTGGCCCCTGCAGTGAGGATTCTGCAAGCTGGCTGTGCAGGATTCACTCTGGGTCATTGCTGTCATGTCTGATGTGGCCTATGCTTGCCTTGTGTCTCCTTTTGAGGCAGCAAGCAGAAATGCCGAGTCTTTTGTCTCAGGCTGCGTTTTCTTCTGGCTGATGTGTTGGATTTTAACCAAGCTCTCCGGCTCTTCCTGCAGGTTACTGTGAAGAGAGTGTTTGCTGCTTGACTGTTGATGTGGAATTCTTAGAAATGGCATGGTAATAATTAGAGTGTACAAGTAAATGCTGCCCAGCATGTCCTGTGAGGCACCTCCTTATTCTCAGTAGTGAACAAGTGAACCCCTGATCACAGTTGAGTGCACTTAATGCAGTTGTGTCTCTTCCTCAGGAGATGTTTCCGTGTGGCATTTGCAGGTTAGAGAGAGAAATTATTGCAAAGGCTCCTGCTGCATCCTTGGGTTTCTTTCTTTCCGCCCACAAAGGTTTGAAAGTAATTCATGAGGTGAAATGATGTACAATTTAGTTTATGTTGTCTCTGTGTTCTACATTAGGCCACAGAAGAATAACATTGTATGTATGTGCCCATGTTTTTATGTGTATGGTGCTTTAAGGAAAAAAGAGGCAGAAATGGTGTGGAAAAGTATGGATCGTAATGTGCAGACCTTTTACACTATGTAGTAGTATGATCAGTACTTTTCTGTTGCTACAGTACGTAGAAACCATACAGTTTGGAACTGTGCTGTGCTGGAGCAGAACACAAAGTCCCTGCCCCAAAGAAATTCATGTCTTATTCTGGTGTGCTCTGCTTGCTTGTAAGTCCTAGCCTGGGTTTTCCAGCTCTGCCTAAGAGAGAAGGGGAGGATGGGGCCAGCCTGGGTGGCTGCCCTTGGCACAAAGGGCAGGATGTGGCTGTTACACTTGGTGTACAGGGAGAGAAGGAGGTGGTTTGGGACCTGAGAGAAAAGTGACAATCTCACAGTAGTGAAGGCATGTGAAAATTAGCTTTATGGGTAACGGTCAGGCCTGCTGGTCTAAGCTATGGCAACTAGTTAAAATGAGAGGCAAGATCTCCTGAAAAACAAAGCTTCTTTCAGCCACCAGCTGTAATCTGTACCGTGCATCTTAGTCCATCGCTATGCCTTGCAAAGACTAGATTTCTTTAAAATCCCATTTCATCCATCTTATCTCAGCCATACGTCTGTTCTCAACTGGTCTGTGAAACCTGGACAAAGAGGTGCATCTCCACCACCACCAGCAGTTGAGGCTGATTTGCACCGGGTCAGGATCTGCAGGGGCACAGGAGGCAGATTGCAGGCTGCCCTTGAGCAGTGTGAAGGTTTCCCACCAGCACTGACTGTATTCAGGCCTTTGTCCAGATGCTGAGCTCAGGGCTAAGCTCTGGTCTGCTCATGATTAAATGTCCAAGGTCACGCACAGCAAAAGCAAGCAGTGCAGATCTTGGAACACAATGTTAATCATGCATGGAGACAAAATCATTGAAGAAAACTGCAGTGAATTAAATCTTAGCTCCTCAGAGCAGCTTTCAGTGTCTGAAGGGGGCTGTGGGGGTGCTGGGGAGGGACTCTTCAGCATCAGAAACGGAGCTGTTCCATGATTCTATACTGGCCACATCAGTGCTGTGCATACAGCATTTGCTTTTGATAACCTGGCTTTCCTGGGATTTTTCATAGGCCCATAAAGAATACAGACTTGTTAGGTAACAAAATATGCTGTGTAGTTTGATTAGCTTCCTGGGAAGTGAACATCCCCAGAGATTTAATTATGAGAAGAGTCATGGATTTAAACAAATTCTGTGATGACAAAGGGCAGTTTTGACTGGTTCCAAACTTCCAGATACATGGGATTGGTTTTGTCCCTCTTTCCAGAACTCTGTGCTGCCTCCCTGTGTCTTATAGCATGATGAAATTGATGCTTTTACCTACAGTGGAGTGTTTTGTTGTAGTTTGTGAGGTTTGTCCCTTTGGTTTTAATCAGCATTCTTTACCCCTGTTAGCAGAAGCCTCCACCTTTCCTGCCCCACTACTTTCAATGTCAGTGTCCTGGGGAAGAGGCTGCTAGCCTGCTGCCTTTGGCATTTCACCTGAATGCTGCATGCTGATCCTCCTCCATTACAACCCTGTCCTGAGAATCCCACTCCATCCTTAAGCATCTGGCACCAGGTTATGGTTAACTGCTTTCTCAGCAATTAAATCCCAAGTTGCTTGCCCCAGGAGACTCGGAAGAAGCAGAGAGCACATCTGTTAACTTCTCTCAGGCTATGTTCCTGCACCTTTATGGCAATCTGTTTCTTAATTATGAAATGCAGGCTTAAATATCCACACACACAGTTCAGGGATAGTGTGTCTGTCCCCTTCCTTTTACTGTTTGTGTCAGAAACCACTCTTCAGTCTGGGATTTTGAGTGTTGCTTCTTGTAATCTGACTTCTGCTTCCAGGGAAAGTGTCAGAAGATAAGTTTTTATCATAGAATCATAGGATGGTTTGGGTTGGAAAGGTCCTTAAGATGATCCAGTTCCAAATACCTGCCATGGGGCTGGACACCTCACGCTAGACCATGTTGTGAGGGGGTTGGAACTGTCATCTTAAGGTCCTTTCCAACCCAAACCAGTCTGTGACTCTCTGATCTCTCTTGTGAAAGGACTTTGCAGAGTGAAGATCCAGTGCATTGGGAGCCCCATTGTTCCATCAATCAGTGCAGAATACTTTCTCCCTACTTTTAGCCTGAATTTGTCAGAATTAATCTTGCTGTCATTGAACAAGTTTTTTAAACTACCTGATAGATTGAGTCACCTATGAATATGTGTGGGTTTTTCTTTAAGTGTAGAAAGATCCTTACCAAATCAGGTCTAGATGAAGTTCTGGATGCAGTTTGCAGATAGAACTAAATCCATCTAAAACTTTAAGGTAGATTTATCAGGTCACAGGTAACTGTTTTCCGACCATTTACTGATAGATCGAAGTTCTTTGAAATGTAGGTGGAAGAGGCAAACATCCTGTTTCACAGCCTCCTTCACTGGTGTGTAATAGGAATGGCTGCAGCTTGTTTCAGCTTGGGGTGTTCCTTCTCACCTGCCCCATCCCTGCCTTGGCTGGCTTTATTAGTGTATTATTTCTCACCTTCTTTGCAGCTTTGCTGGCCCATCTGAGTTAGGTGCTTGGTGATGGTGTGGAGTGTGACTGTATTCCCCCATACAAAGCGCAGTGTGGGGGAACAGGAGGGTTACCCATGGTGTTGGCAGCTTGAGCTGGGTACCTTTGAGGCAGTGAAACAGCCTGGGTGCTTACAAGTGCCTTGCAGGCTCTGGGTTTTGCTTTTTAACGTGATCTCTGTAGTTTTGCTAATGATGACCTGGTTTAAGTAGATACCACAAAGTGACCAAACTACCATGTGAATCTTGTAACAACCCCACAGGAACGTGATGCCTTGAGCCAAATTCTGCTGTTTAACCATGGCTTAAAACCAGAGTAGTTACGCAGGAGATGAAAATTTTACCCCACAGCTATCCTCATATCCTCTCTCATCCTTCTTTCTTATTCTGTGACGACACAGGAGAGAATCATGTTGTTTTAGAGCCTGTGCGATGGAAAAGGAGGTGAGCTTTTCTATTCCCACGTCATGTGAAAGGAGCACTCTGTTCTTGTAAGAGGTAAGGGACGAACGCTGCTTTCACACTGTCGTTTCCTCAGTGCCACTTTGCCCAGGCAAACTGAGTGCTTTAAGCCAGGACTAAGTGGTAAGTTGATGCAGAGGGCCACGGAGCAAGCTTGCAAATGAGGCTACTTAAAAGGTTGTGCTTTTCATATTTGAAGATAATTGGGCTATCGTGACTAATTCCTAAAGGGTGTTGACGAGAAAAGAGCCATCCATCCCTACCTTAGAATCATAGAATAGTTATGGTTGGAAAGGACCTTAAGATCATCTAGTTCCAACCCCCCTGCCATGGGCAGAGACACCTCACACTAAACTATGTCACCTTCTATTCTTAGATTAAATAGCAGGAAAACCTTTTATCTTTTTCTCCTCATTTCTGTCCTAATGGATGTGAACATAGAAGATGGAATTTTTTGTATGCTATAAAGGCATGAATGAAGTAATGGACATGAAGAAGAGGCTCACTGTTGTGTGACTTGCCTTGTATGAGGTGCCAAGGGCATAATT
Organism: Forpus xanthops; assembly: GCA_032466535.1. Lineage (NCBI taxonomy): Eukaryota > Metazoa > Chordata > Aves > Psittaciformes > Psittacidae > Forpus > Forpus xanthops. The sequence continues at coordinate 31,720 of JASSUY010046302.1, read as the reverse complement.
TCTATTGCATCCCAGCCTTCCTCAGCAATGAAGTGAAAAAAAACCCTCATACACAGCTTTTTTCTGCTGTGAGCAGTGCGGCAATCATATCTGCAGGGAGAAGGCTTCTGGTATTCATACATGGGCTGCATCAAATTGATGACAGCACTCTCGTGTATGGATATCTATCTTGCACAGCTCTGTTTCCATGACAGTAGCCAACAGATGACTGTGTTATGATGGGGATAACACAGAGCACCTTTCCATACAGAGCACCTTGATGCCCACAGTTATTCCCAGAAAATGACTTTCAGATTCCTAACTCAGCCTTTCTGTGGGGATCCAGGAATGGATACCGGAGAGGTTTTTTGTTATGCCTATAAATCAGCATGCTATAAGAAAGAAGAGAATTTTCTTGTCTGTCTTTAATGCCACTTGAGAGGCAATATTCTAGATCCTTAGATGTGGTACAGAGCCTTCGATACCGTGAAAATCAGTGGGAAATGGAAAGAGGAAAGGAAGTGTAATAGCAAGAACCTGAGGTTTCTATGCGTTGGGAGCAAATAAGCAGTTTTTATTGTACTCATCGACGTCAGATATAAGATCTCAGTGACTTTCCTTCCTGTCTCCTTTTATTCCTTCTCTCGTGTCCTAGCAGGATTGTGTGTGCAGCTACAGAAGCTGGCTGAAATGCTGGTTAACAGTGGTGAAATAGTTTTGTCTTTGCTGGATTAGTGGGCTGACCAATACAGTACTAGTCCTACTCTCTGTCACCCCCTGGTGTATTTAAAAGCAGTCAAGAGTAACCCCGTACAAGAGCAAACAATTCGAAGGAAGGATTTCTCAGAAACCAGGTTCAGCAAAGCAAATTCTGGAGACGGGAAGATCTATCCCAGTATTGGTTTTCTAGGCTGAAAGCTAAGAATGAGCAGAAATAGATGAGCTGAAGGAAGAAACGTCACTTGACAGCACATAGGTTCAGTGCTGAATTTCCTCAGAAAGCATCTGGCTGTTAAAAACTGGCCCCTCCACTTCTCACCTGATCCATAATGTCTCGGCTGATGCATGTTCAGCAAGGAAGGTGAAGCTTTCATTTGCTTATCTTCCCATTGTTCTGGCTGTGTTATTCTCTGCCTCACCCCTCCATGCATACAAACAGGCTTGCCACTTCTAGTCCCATGCCTGGCTGTCCTCCCCTTGCCTTCAAGCCCCATAATACTTTGGATTCTAGTTCTTCCTTTCCTATATCTGGCATCTCTTGGAAACTATATATATAACTTTTAATGCATTAATGTCCCTCAGTCTTTGTTGCACATCTCCAGGCTCTGCACTGTAATGTCTCTGATGTCCTCATATCTTTCTCACTTTTACCTATTCCAATTGATCTGTTGCCTCCCGCTGTTGCTTTTAATATTTATCCTCCCTCTCGGCCTAGCCACTGCTTTTTCAGCTTTAACACCTTTACTTCTTCCAAACCATGGCTTGACTGATCTCACTTTACTGTAATTCTGTCCATCATTTTCTCTGTTATCTTCAAAAGACCTGTATCTTTGCTTCTTTCCTCCATGCCTGGTTTGAGTTGCCCTGCCAAGGCTCCTAGCACCTCTTACAGTGTCACTCTGCACAGCACATGTCTCCCTGATCTCCAAAGCCACCAGGGTGTTTGACTTTCAAATTTCTTGGGTACCACAACCTGGAAATACATCCTGTGTCCTACTCATACGGGCACAGGCAGCCTGGCTCAGCTGCATGACACTGTGGTTAAGAGGCCTGGGGCCACATGGCAAAAGGACTTGGGAATAGCTTATCCCTTATAGAATTTCACCAGGAGACCAAAATTCACCTGAAAGGTCATGTTCCTGAGTGAGTTCTGTGTCTGTATGTGTGTTTTCCTCCTGTGTGTAGCCAAGCAGCAAAGCTGCACCTTTCCTCAAGCCCTGCCATACCAATCCTCACTTCCTCTCTTTCAGTAGCTAATTCCTAGAAGGGAAGTCTTGCATCTGAACTAGATTTTGAGCCAAACCAGTGTCAGTGCTGTTCCTTGTGTTTCTCACCCGTGCTGCTCACCAGCATGTGTTGCAGCCCTTCCCTCTCCTGGCACAGAGAGGGCTCCTCCATGAAGGTAAAGCCCTGCTGAGAGCCGCAGGCTCCTGTGCAGTAGATGTTGTGGTGTGCCCTTTGTTTCCTTACTGGCCACCCCAAGATGACCTGTCGTCTCCCCTTTACTGAGGGACATTTATCTTCCCAAAATGCAGAGTGTGCTCATCAGCCTGTGCAGCTTGACTATTATCAGCCTGATGGGGAGCTGTGCTGATTTCCACCTCCTATGGAGCTGGCATGTCCTGCTGGCGTGTTACTGAAGTGAAGAAGAGAGCAGAAGTGGTTGACTTTTTCTACTTGGAGCTGCCATAGTTTTCTATAGTGATGGGACATCCCTTTTAATTTTTTTTCTTTTCTTTTGCTGTGTTTGAGGATTATTTGCTCTAATCAGGGTAGCTTGAGGAGGAACTACTCAGCACCCTCACAGGGAAGAACTTCTTTACATCCAGCCTGAACTTCCCCTGTTTCAGTTTGAACCCATCACCCCTTGTCCTATTGCTGCAGTGTCTCATGAAGAGTCCCTCTCCAATCCCATCCTCTGCAGCCACTGCAGTCCCCATGGGCACTGTGGGAGGTGGGGAAGGCTTTCAGTGTGTTTCTATGTAGTCAGATGCAGGGTGGGTCATGGTTATGGCAGGGTGAAATGAAAGGAAATCAGGCTCTGCAGGGCAGCTCTATGTACATATGTATTTCTTTAAATAAAGAGCTTGTGTTGTGAGAGCCCACGGTGCCATAGGTAGGGAGTGATGGGTTCGTTGCCATGGGAACTACTCTTTCTACTTGAACAGCAAAATCAATAATTGCCTGAAACCTCCACTGTGTGTTTAGAGTTTGGTCCCTTTTTGTGATGTAGGTTTTATGAGAAGGGATATGATGGGTTCTGCGGGAAAACAAAATCCCTGTGGATGCTCTGCACTGCTCCAGGGCAACCTCAGGCCCTGCAAAGGGATGTACCTTAATTTCAATGGATAAAGTTTTATCCTGCCATTCCAAAGACCTAGTTCTCTAACTGTTGCCTTTATTTTAGGGGAGCAAAGCCTGTGCTCCTAAGAATGGCAACCAATACCAGCAGGGTCAAGACTGCTGAAAGGGACCATAAAGCTCATCCAGTTCAGTCTGCCTGCCACAGGCAGGGGCACCTTCCCCTAGAGCAGATTGTTCTAAGCCCCATCCAACTTGGCCTTGAGCACTGCTAGGAATGAGGCAGCTGCAGCTTCTCTGGGCAGCCAGTGCCTCACCACTGTTATAGTGAAGAAGGTGGTGAACACTATTGCAGTCTGATCACAGTGTGGGGGGAATGTGGGTCAAACTGCTGAGCTTGACCCATGTGATCATGGTAAACACTATAATTTTGAATCCCTTTCTGTGAAAGAGTCTCTTTGGGAACTGGCGAGCCAGGCTCTTCCTTGGCCCAGCTCCTCAGATGCATGGGCACAGCTCCCTTGTGTCCTGGGGACTGCCTGGGTGCTGACATTGCTTGGTCACCGTCGTACCAAAATAAGGTGCAACTCCAAGTACCTCCTGTGTTTTGGTTTCTTTCTTCCACCCATTACACACTGGTCAGCAGTGAAATCATTCTTTGTGTTAACATGCTAGAGGCTCATTACTGGGAATGAAGCTAATGCCCCACTGAGATGAACAGAGGTGATTCATGCTGCTTCCAACTACTGGGTTCACTTGTTTACAGACTCAAGCTGCTGATGTGACTGCTCAGTTACATCCCAGGTTAGAAGGTAGCTTTTGCTCATCATGAGTTTCCTTTCTAATTATTTTGGGGGGGGGGAAGCGTTAGAGAGAACCCTTTACTTTCTGTGTATGTTTTGTGTGTTTGTGCTAGCAACATGAATAGATGGATGCATTGATTTAGATGTAAATATTTGTGCTAAGCAATTTGCTGTATCCAACAAAATGATTTAATGATGACAGGATATAGTTCATGAATATTCCCTCCCTCAGCTACTTCAGTAGTGCTGATCTTTCACACCCGGGATCTTTATAATCTCTGCAGTTTACAAAATACATCAACGACCTAAGAATAAACAAGGAGCAACACTTGGAAGAGAGCTTGGTTTCTCACCCTTCCCATCATACCCATTTTGTGCATACTGAGCTATATAGGGGCTTTGCTAGGTTGCAGTATCTTATACAGGGGCCATTTGCATTCACAGAGTGACTTTTTTTCTCTTCAGATTTTCTTGTTTATACATCATTTTATCCACAAAGAGATTGAGGAATGCAGATTTCAAGGCCTGGAATCCCATCAGAGCCTGTAGACACAATTTGATCACTGCACCAGAGCAGACATAGGTGTTAGGATAAGGAGACCACTGACAATGGCAGTAAGTAGGTTCTTCATATATTGTCCAGTTGGTTGTTTTCCCAAGGTATAGCCCAACCATCTGATACAAGCCATCACTCAATGGTTTAGTGCATTCCAGTCCCAGTTTCCCCCTGCAAACTTAGTGCAGTTTGGTCTGACTATTCATTTGGTAATGACGATTGTAGGATGCTTCTAGTGAATCTGTTGGTTGTTTTTTTTCCAGCTTCTTTGATCTGTTAAGCTCAGCCAGTTTTGTATGTTTGAATTTGTTGTTTTCAAAGCATTAAAGGCAGAAAAATGGCCTTGGAATGAGCAGGTAAGAGGGGTTTTGACTATGGCATCAAAATGCACCACTCTTATTTTACAGTGTGGGGGGCAATTCATTAGGCTCATGAACTGATATCGCTTGTGAATTGGGGTTTAACTTCAAGCAGGCTGGTTGGTAAGTAAGCAAGGGCAATGTAAGTAACACATTTGTAAGTAACTCATAGCTGTAAGTAACTTAGGGCAATGACACAGCTGTAACTCTGAGGAAGTTGGGGTCCGATCTGTTGCACAGCCTGCTGAAGGCTGGTTCAACTCTGGGTGAGACAAGCTTTTACATGACAGGAGCCAGCAAAGACCTGAGCTGGTGTAAATCTGTGTCAGGAGAACCTTTTAAAGCCTTGTGAAATCAGTGATTACTTTAATTCATCTCTCTTATTTTGGGTTGGCAAAACTAGCCCAGGAATCTGTTTTTTCCAGATGACTTAATAGAAGAAACCCATTTCTGGGGGGTTGGATTGGTTTTTGGCTTACTGGATCTGTTCATGGGATTATTTCAGGGGGGATTTGAGTATTTCCATTGATTTGTCTTCCCACTCCATGAAAATGTAATATCCTGTCCCCGGTTTCTCTCTTATAGTGGCAGAGGTCCTCTGGTACCCCTTCTAGTGTCCGCCTTCATCTTCAGGAGTCCACACTTGTTATTTCCCTTTGTCTACCAGCACTGCCAGATGAGATCTCTCTTGTTGCTGTTAGTGATTTAGGCCATTCCTCAAAGACTACTTAAGTTTCCAGACAGTGAACATTGAGGAGTCTCAAATGTGTGGGAGCCTAATTGAATTCTTTTCTTATATTTTTGGGAGAATGAAAAGGTATCACCCCACCTGAGATGTAGTTCAGTGTAACACACACACAATAACCAGGCATTGGAGTTAGGAGGCTCTTGAAAATAAGTCTGGAATAAGTTGGTGGTCTTAAAGTGCAGGTCTCCACCTTCCTCCAATTTCTTGTGCCTTCCTGGAGCTAAGACATCCTGGAGCCAGGAAGATCTTGGCTCTCTCTGGGGGAAAGGATAAGGCCGAAAACCACATTGGAGATGTTATATCAGAGCTTGAGACTCATCCTGTTTGTGTCTTACAGCTCACCAGCATCTCTGTGTACCAAGCTGTTTATTTGCACTTATCCCACTGTTGGGACTCTCCTAGGGATTTCTCAGCATGGGCTGGAGTGGAGCCTCACTGGTATGTGCCCTATCCTCTGTCTTTGGAGAGCATCTTTTCTTGCCATTACAGAAACTGCAGTTTGGCAGGAAAGCAAACTCTGACACAAGCTGACGTGAAACAAGCAATGGCCTGTACTTAAACTATACTCCTTCCTGAGTAACTGGGAGTAATTGGGGCTTTGATAGATGAACTCTGTCACTCCAGTTAGTTGCTGCCGATCCTTTGCACCTACTTGAAATTCATAGAAATTGCTGTTATTGAGCCTGGTTGCTGTGTGGTTGATGAATATGGGCCTGCCTTGCTCACTTATACTTTATTTTACTGAAGTTCTTCCTTCTCTTTTGTGTTGGTGGTTGGCAAAGAGCCAGTTGCTGCAGCAGGCTTTGTTTTTAGGGCCATCAGCTGTGATTTTCCTCTTGCACGCTGCGTTCCCAGTGCCCGCACGCTGGAAAGCTGTGTTAGAGCCTCTAAATCAAGATGATTTTTATCGCTGTTGCTGAGAGAAGTTGCTATCAAGCTTGCCAGTACATTGCTGTAACTTAAGAGAAATTCCCATCTAAATTTCTGCAGGGGATGGAGCTAAGGTAACAGGAGGCCTGAGCAGGACAGTCAAGGAAATCGGAGGTGTGTCAGCTTGGAAAATCAGTAGATCAAGTCATTCCCTTTGTTATAGAACTGCACAGACATAAAATATCAATACCTGTTAGATAGTAGCATTTTTTTCTTGGATATATGCTTCAGAATTGCATATTGCAGCATTTATCAGTATAGAAATGGAGTTATGCATTTGCAGAATACTCTGCGGTGCTTTGCTCACTGCAGTCTTACAGTGGGAAATGGGAAAGAGCCAAAGGATGATTACTTCATATCTGCATGGGATCTTAATGCATGGCTACGTGAATTTGCCATTGTGGTGGGTTGACCCTGGCTGTCACCAGGTGCCCAATAAAGCTGCTCTATCAGTTCCCCTCCTCAAGTATACAGGGGAGACAAAATACGAAGGCAGGCTCATGGGTTGAGATAAGGAGAGCAGTGGGTTCATCTTAGCTCTGTCCAATATATGGGAAGATTCTAGCACCTTCTCACACAGGCCACCCCTGTAGCCCCCACTGCCAACCCAATACAGCTGGGACTGTCTGAAGCCTGACATGCCTTTTTATATATACCAAAGCCAGGGTTCAGGCAAAGCTGACAGTATCTTTATCAACTTGTTTTCAGTTATTCATATCTTTGCTTACAGAAATAATGCAGAGGAAGTCTAATGCCTATCCATCATGCAGTAATGCAGTTCAAGGGTAGGAGTTTCTCTAAGTTCCACTAACACTATCTGTGAGGAAAAGCTTTGGGGACAGCAGAAATAACTTATGTGGGAAGTCATAGCGGACCATCCCATGACTCCAAGTCCAAAATGTATTTGCTCTTCTCCAACACAGAGACTGTACTCAGTGGCATTTTTCAATTTACTTGATAGATGAAGCAGTGACTTCAGTGAGGGTAGGATATTATCACCCTCTGTAAAGTGATAATCTTTCATCACTTATCAACTTTATAGAGTGCTTCAGCCTCTGCTCACTGGGAGAGTATGCAGTGAAGCATATCTATGGACTTGCCAGTTCTTGCACTCTACCCTGGACACTACTTGGAGAAAACACCCCTTGGAGCTGGGTCACCTTGGATCCTATGCATTATAACCATTCCAGTGTCTCCCCTTTCATCTTCTGACCTGGAGATGTGGGGACGACTGCTTGAAGTTTGAGTGAGTATTGTAAAGTGGGACTTCCTACAGCTGCAGCTCTGAGCATCTGCTGTTGTGAGCCACCATGCTGAATGACATCCACCATCAATGCATGTAGATCCACTTTAGACTTAGTATTTTTTCAGGCATTTTGGATTATATGTGCAAAGATACAACACTTCTAGAAGGCAAATTCAACAGTTTGGATACAAAGGGGGAATGGGAGCCTGGAGACACCTGCAGTATGCTTCATCTCCAGTGAGCTGTGCGTGGCTGCAACCCTCCCTTGCTGATTTATAGAATATTTATGGATCATATAAAGGCTGTGAATTTGAAAAGGTGATAGTTCCAATTATTGGGCCTCTCTTATTTATTTTGGATGCTGTTCAAAACCTGAGTGCTCTACTTCCTAAGGTAGATTTATTCCTGCCCAGCTTATACTTCTGTTTTCTTCTGCTGAGCCATTGTGTGTTGCCCTTCTCTTTACAAAGGGCAGCTGTGTGTCCACTCACTCCTGTCCCACAGTGAGAACAAACTGAGCTCTTAGCTAGCAATTGTAAATCAGCTCCCTCTTCCCCAGTATCCCTAGGATCTGGCAGAGAAATGTCTGATTCACTATAGGGTTTAAGTGCACTATCTGGCACTTTTTAGCATTGGATTTCCATTGTTCCTTTCTTCAGGGCTGTCTAGTTTTGCTGATACAATCTTCTTATTGTCCTCTTTGCTAACAGTGAGTTCCCACTTTGAAATCTTAGTAAGAAATGGCCATATGACAAAATATAGTTAATGAAACCGCTAATGTATATGAACAGAAAAACTGAAAAGGTTGATCTGTAATCAGTTCTGCTTATGATTTTCCTCTGGCCTGATGAAACCTTTCTTCAGCCCAGCTGGTTGAAGTCACTTCAAGCACTTGAAATGTCCTGTGTTGATTCTCAGTTTGAGTCATTTCTTTATGGAGAGGATTATGACAGTGTTTACCCTTCTTCCACGTAGTGCTGCACAAACCCCTATGATGGAGGTCAGCTCTGCTGCCTTTCCCCCTCTAACATGATTGTCCTGGATGGAAACAGGCAAAACCGTCTCCAATTTTGGATGGCATCTAGATTTTCCTTAATCTTTTTGACCTCTAAACCCCATCCCTGCTTTTAGCAGGCCAAATACTATGTCCTTCCCTCTGGGAGCCCTTTCCCACAGGCCTCAGGTGGTAATGCCAAAGAGGACTTCTTTTTCCCTTGGACCTATGGAACTATCAAGCCTTTTGCATTTCAAAGGCTCTGAGCTTTTCAGTCCAGCAGACCTGTATTTCAAGAAGATTTCCTTATGTCTCCACATTCTTTGTAGAAGATTCCTGTTTGTCTCTTTGATTCTTTGAAGAGATTCAACTCAGGATTTCTCCATCCCAGACTATTTCCTACAAACAGCACTTTTCTAGTCCCTTCATTATGTGCCAAACACAACTTTAACATGGCTCCAGCTCTTGTTGGCTCAGTGACTCTGTCTTCTGCTGTCTGTCAGCTCTCACATCCAGACACCCATCTCCAAGATGAAGCAAACACAGAACCAAGTCTTCACTGTTATGCCTAGCCCAACAACTTGATCTCTGCAGATGCTCTGGTTCCTTGGCAGGAGAGTGTCACTAATGACCTGGAATGATGTCAGTTGAGATTATCATAAAGCACAACACAGAGCTGATTGTTTCCCGTACCAAGTATCATAGGGTATAGTCCACAGCCAAACTTCCCAGGTTGACGATGGGAAATAAGGCCAATTCAGTGATGACATCAATCATGTCAATAGTGATAAGTAAAGCAGAACGGCACAGCTTCTTGGCAAGGCTCCTGGAGCTCAGTAACACTACTGCTTAAACTAACTGGAGGCTGCAGGAGTTGTGAAATATCATTATGCTAATGTTGAAAAGGCAATACCATTAACTGAAGTCTAGGCTGACTTGTTGAATTTGTCAGATTAGGGCAATTTGCTGACGTGATTATGTTTTGATTCACTATAATTTCAGCTTGGAACATTTAATTTCATGTATTTATTTAATCCTATATTGCAATTAAATGTCTTCTCTTGCATGTACCCCGCCTAGATTTCTAGGCTATTGGAAGAAAGCGGCTGTGATTTCAGAGCCGCTTGGAAATTGAGATATGCTGGCTGCTTTTCCACAGTGCTTCCATGATCAAGGATGATAAGTCCCACTTGCAGGACTTTTATAGGGGGCAGGTGATTGCTGAGAACTCCCCAAAAATCCTATGTGCGCTTCTCAGTGACATTAATGTCTGTCAGATGCTTGGCCCTGTGATCTGACACCATTCTTTGGCATCCAGTGCATAGGGGCATGCCCATGTGTGTACTGCGAGAAGTCAGGTTATACTAACCCTAACCTCCTAAACTTGTGTGCAGATACTGATGTGACACTGGACCTTTGGGGCTGCTGAGCCCGGATCGCTTGGGATTTGGATAGGGCATGCTGGCCATGTCTGGAACAGGCTCCTGCCTCATTTCTTACTCTCACTTTAGTTCAGGTGGCACTGTTCTGGAGTTACTCTTGACAATCAGCAACTTTGGTGCCATTTGGATTTGAAGTACCTTGCAATGCACAGAGATGGATCTGCATCAGTCCAAGGAAAGTGACCTTTCTAGGGCTCTAGCTGCCTCTCATGAAACAGATGTATCTTGATTACAATGCTATGGGCTGAGTGGCAGGAAAGAAGGGATGGAAGGAGAGAAGGGAGAGATAGTCCAGAGCCTTTGCTGTGCTCTCCTGGATGGCAGAGGCATGGTGCTGTGCAGCAGACTGGGCACACAATCAGCAGCACAGTCCCCCACCATTAAAGAGGCTGGACAAGGGAAAATTCAGAGCATAAATGAAAGCGGATAATGCAGAATGCAAGGCTTAAAAGCTTTTGTCATTTGTTTTTCTTCTCCCCTGGAGCCCCCTGAAACAAAAGCCAGCACTCCTTGACTTGAAGGAGTGGGTGACTGCAGGGCATTATGAAGCTAAAACATCTCATTCCCTTGAAACAGAATTCTGCACAAAGGCAGCTCTGCATTTTATCCTTGCCTGGATGCATTTTAGCACTCTCCCAGTTTAGAAAACTCCTGTAATTGCTTTAAGTCTGCTTTTCCACCACTCCAGCTCTTTGGTTCCGATGGAGTGACAGCTGTTCCCCAAAACTGCATTCAGTCTTCAGCCAAAAAAACTCCATTGTTTTAGAATCATAGAATCACAGAAAGGTTTGAGTTGGAAAGGACCTTAAGATCATCCAGTTCCAAACCCCCTGCCACAGGCACGGACACCTCACACTAGGCCATGTCTCTTAAGGCTCTGTCCAACCTGGCCTTGAACACTGCCAGGGATGGGGCAGCCACAGCTTCTCTGGGCACCCTGTGCCAGCGCCTCAGCACCCTCACAGGGAAGAGCTTCTCCCTTATATCCAACCTGAACTTCCCCTGTTTCAGTTTGAACCCATCACCCCTTGTCCTGTTGTTACAGTCCCTGATGAAGAGTCCTTCTCCAGCATCTTTGTAGCCCCCTTCAGACACTGGAAGCTGCTCTGAGGTCTCCACACTGCTTCTGTTCTCCAGGCTGAACAGCCCCAATGTTTTCAGCCTGTCTTTGTATGGGAGGTGCTCCAACCCCTGAGCAATCTTGTGGCCTTCTCTGGACTTGCTCCAACAGCTCCATGTCCTTCGTATGTTGAGGACACCCAAACTGCACACAGTGCTGCAAGTGGGGTCTCAGTTTTGGCATCTGTTGGTCCCTGTAACCTGTGGGTTTGGCTCAGGGAGCCTGCACTTCCAGCTACATGAGTAGAGTTTGTTACCACTTCAGTTGCAGAAAACTCATCCATGTGTCTGCTGGAGCCTGCACATTCCAGGGTTACAGCCGGGCATCTAGTCCTTTTGCCTACAAAACAAAGTTTTTTTTCTGCCATTAACATAACTGAATATTCCAGAGTGTGAACTTAAAAGTTACTTCTGCTCTGTGGTTGGTTATAAGTGAAGCTGCAGCTTCAAAGAGCTGCTGAGATCTTTTGACCATTCTTCATTGAGATGGCATTAAAAATAGGAGCTTCATTTTCAAGAGCTTTGATTTTTCAATTCCTTATTTCTAAAGTGGAGAAGAAAGGCAGGTCCTAGAAAGGACCTACTGAAAACTGGCTTTCAAAGTCATATAGTTATCTCTTAAGGTATCTCAGACTTCAATACCTGCACATTGGAGAAAAGAAAAATCATTTATTACTTCTGATATTCTGGTTTATGTCCTTGCTGTTTTTTCTTCTTAGGCTGAGATTTGCTGCACAGAACTTGTTTAGGGGAAAAACAAAATATCATTTTATAATAGCCACTTAAAATCAGGGCTTGTTTCAACCTGATGTGAAAATTGCACTGAACGATTCCCGTCTAAATTGCAGCCTTTGGGTGGCATTTTCTTAGGGGTGTTTTTATATTGGTACAAAAAAAGCTTCTATAGGAAAACGTAAGATCAAATAGCTTTAAATCCTAGCTCCTGCTATTTGCTGTTTGTTCCTCTGTAGCATCGGTGATGATTTTGCTGCTTAGCCCTGGACAAGAAGAGCTGATGCCTGCATTTGTGTCCTTCCTGGCCCTGCCGCCTCCCTGGGGAGGAGTGTGTGCTCCCTGCCTGGCTGTGTCTCAGCAATGGGTAAATCTCTTGATTGAAATGGCATCTCCTCTTGTGCTCCTGCCTGGTGTGTGACAAGTTCAGTCCCACACTGACAACTTAAGCAGATGCTGTTGTGCCTCCTGGAGTGCTGCTAGGCGCTGGTGATGCGAACCCAGCATCAAGGGCAAGAGGACATGAGTTCCTCTACTGAGAAATACCTGTGTGTAGGGTCACAGCAGGAGGCTTCAGCTTCTCCATTGCTCTGGCCTTCCTCCAGTCCCTTCCTCAGAAATGGGAGAAGTATCTGGGCATATGTGACTTGAGATCATGTACTCCTCTGTTCTGGGGGAGTTGTGGCCAACAGTATTTGCCCTCAACTTCCTGCATTTATGTGACCACTGGAGAAGTAAAAGCTGTTTTGTAGTGCACCATCCCCCAGCAGCTCCCCTCCTATGGCTGTGTCCATGGACAACAGGTTTAGTTTAGTGAACAGGCTGAGCCTGTTTAGTCTGGGAAAGAGTGACTGAGAGGGGAACTCATCAATGCAGATCAGTGTCTCAAAGGTGGATGCCAGGAAGGTGATGCCAGACTTTCCAGTGGTGCCCAGGGACAGGACGAGGAGCAATGGCCATAAACTGACACACAAGTTCCATCTAAGCATGAGGAAGAACTCTCTCTATACTGAGGGTGTCAGAGCACTGAACAGGCTGCACAGGGGGTTGTGGAGTCTCCCTCTCTGGATGTATCCCCAACCTGCCTGGACACATCCCTGTGGCCTTGCCTTGGCAGGGGATTGGACTGGATGATTCTGTGAATATTCCCCTGACCACACTTTCTCGTCAGGGATTCTCCTATGAGATCAAGAGATGCCTTGAAAGGAGCAAAATCTTCTCTCATATTGCACTTTATCACTTTTATATCCTCCCAGAAGGAGTCACCAAGAGTCATCTGTTTATTCTCTTAAGATGTTGGGTATTTGTGTTGTCTGTCTTAGAAAGTCACTTGCCAAGAGAGAAACTATTTCAGTCTCCCCTTAATATGTATGCAGGTATATATTAGCCATCAAGGAAACCTTTTATCAGCTCTCAGTTGTGCTTAGCTGTAAAGTCCTATCACTCTCACTTCTTGCATCTCCTCACAGATTGCCCACGTTTCCTCTCAGGTTCCTGTATTTGTTTTCCATGTTTCCAGGTTTAATTTGGTTCCTTTGATCTCCTGCCATCATGCCTTCTGAGGGCAAACAAGCATTTCTGAGGTTATTCAGCAACACTTTCTGACCTATCTCCAAGCCAGTCCCAGAGTCAGTCTCTATCTGCTTTACACTTCTTGATCAGGCTATTCATTCATCATGAAGTTATTGGTGCTTTCCAGATCCTCTTACTTTTCAGCCCAAACCTCTCCTCTTGTGACACGATGCTTTATTGAATCTGTGAGCTCTGACTTAGTTTTTCTACCACTTGTCAAATTTGTGCTCTGATATTTCAGCTGCTGACACCACTTCCCTTGGCAGAATCTAATAGATGCTCCTTGAAAGCTTCTGTGTCTGTGGATTTTGCTTAGCTGCATTGCCTTTGCTGAGAAGTAGCTTAGAAAAACTAAATACATTCTTAGTGACAAACCCTTCCAGCTGATGCTCCCTCCAGTTTTGAGACATTACTGAAGTTTTACATATTAACTGGTCAAAAAGGATCTCTGCATTCTTGGAATTAGTTAACCCACCCCTCCAATGGCTAAATGAATTATAAGCAGGTGACACAGTTTAATTCAGCATTGACAGCCATTGTAAGACAGGTTGTGTGGACAGCTGAACGAGTCTGATTGTAAGTAACTAAACAGATATGTTTGCTTTATATGCGGCAGGATAGCTGTATTGTAGTAGCACAGATAATCAAAACCCAGCCTTGCTCCTGGGTGAAACCTTCTTGTTTCTGCACTGATGCATGGGGTTCTCTTCTATAGACAGCCCCAGGTCTCAACAGAGAAGTTGAGTGGGACTTCTGAGTTCATTGCATTTAATGTCTCTTTCAGTATGGATATAACTCACGTCCAGTCATTGTGCGTTACGCAGACTGCGTTTATTGTTTATTGACATACTGTGAAGCATACCTAAGATTTTGAATCATAGTAATTGTTCATCTTTTGTCTCTGTATGGTTGTGAAAATGGGGTTTTCTCCTGCTGGGATCGGTGTTCCTTGAAAACCTCTTGAAATTGTGCATGAAGCTCAGCACAAGGAACTGACCTGTTTTGGCATTTTGTGGTCCAGAAAGAAGGTCCTTTTCCTTCACTGACTGTGGCAAGGAGGGAGCCCAGAGTTGCTGCTGTTGGCCTTGCTAATATGAATATCCCCAGGCAGATGGTATAACTAATAATAACAATAGTAATAATAATAATAGCAGCAGTGATGCTTCCACATCACTTCACCATGTGCTGGTAGGTGCCCTTTGCAGATGGGAGGTTGGCAGAAGTCAGCTGTGGTAGAGAAGAGCTGACACTGGTACCTGCTGGTACCCACTGTTGAGCTGGGATGCTGGCTGTACTCTGCTAGTTCTCCATGGCTTGGGGATCAGCAACTGGGGCTCCACAGGCATTATTGTCAGCGTGGTGAGACATCTGGACATCTCACTTCTGCTGCTCATGGTCCACACACACGTGTCAGCGCAGCCCAAGCCAAACACAGCTCATAGGAGAGGCTTTTAGTGTGGTATTTAAATAACAAAGTAACATTAAGGGTACACAATGTCTTAGTCCTGTCAGTATTAATGACTAGACTTTTATTAATGATTTCACAACACATGGCATGAAAACGTGCTTCAGTGGCGTATTTTCCATCTGACAGAATAACAAGTCTCTTCAGGAGCATATCAATTGCATCTTGGCTCATCAGTGTAATCTTCCGTCTGTCCTGTTAACACTGCAGAAAGGAAGCGAGCAAATGAAACCGGCTTATGTGTGCTGATTCTTCTTTCATGCATCAGGCCAGAAAATACTAGATCTTATTTCACTAAGACCAAAGGTTTTGGCAATATCCAGGATTGAAATAGCTGATTTCATTGCTTGTTTCAAAGTTCTTCCCTGCTGAGCTCCATAGATGTGACACATATGCTTCAAAGCTCCCATAATAATCATGTTTACTGCAAACAAGTCAAACATTCAGCAGCAACATGTAAATAAGAGCAGTAACAGCAGATGTCCAAACAAAACCAGTAGCATGCTATCCAAGTTTCAACTTGGCTCCCATTTTAGACAAGCTCTTCACAGGAAAAAGGTTATTTCATTTGATTTGTGCATCTGTCTTTGCACTGGATGTGTTTTAGTGACAGCACAGGGCAAATAGTCATGCAGCTTTTCTGGTCTTCAAGTTTATACGTGATGGGGTCATAGGATATGATCTGTGAGCATCTCTTATAGGCAAGTGGAGTGACAGAGCTATGCTTCACTGGAGCTGGTTACAAGCAAGGAGGCATGGAGGCCTGCCAGGAGAAAGTGCAGAATGACTTAGGGAAGAGGAAAGCCTAAAGGTGAGTGTTTGAGAGCAAAGTTGAGGGAAGCTTCAGCTGAAATTTCATTACTGGTTTAGATTGAGTTATTACTAAGATCAAGGTTGACACTCAGCTGTTCGTAAAGTGGCACAAATAGGCTTAGCTGGAGGGCCTTTAGTATTGTTACACTGGTTTACGTGGAGAGGAAGACTCCATTTCAAGGTCTCTGTGCTGTATTGAGGGCTGCGTAGTAACTCCATTTATTTGTAGTGTATTTCTTGGTGTAGTGCATACAAGGGGGAGTTGTTCTGGCTTTTAATTCAGATGGATGAATGGGTTTGTTTCCCAGCTATTTCACCAAGTTCTGTCTACATCCGCTCTTAAAGACATGAGCAGCTCTTGGTATTCCTTCTGCTAGTACTACCCTCATGGTATTCCTCTGAAGCCCTTGGCAAAGCTTTCGGTTCACAATAGGGTTGGTTTTGGTTTTTAGGTTGGAATACTTAATGTGTGAATTGCCAAGACACTGAGCCTGATTCCAGCTGTGTTTTTTAACATGGTTTAACTCTTCTGAGAAGTAGCTATGTTATTCTTGATTTTGGCCTCATTGGAGTAAGGTGGAAAGGTGACATAAACTTAAAATCAGATCCAAAGACTTAGTTCTGTTGCATATCCTCACAGACTTCTTACAATCATGTAGTTACACGTGGTCAAAAAGATTTGTCATCTATTTGGTTGGCTCTTATTCAGCTTCAGGATTCCCCTTTAGAAAATACTGTGCAACATAATTTTACCTTTCAAACACAACTGAATTTCTAGTGCAGACTGTAACTGTGTGTATGAGGGGTGTTGAAAACAGTCAAATGATTGCTGTAGCTCACTGCAGAGCTACTAGCAGAGAAGCTGTCAGAGAAAGGTCTTGCTGTGAATCCCTGTTTGCTGTGAGAAGACCAGCATCAGTGGGGATTCACCAGCATCAATGAGGACTGCAGCACAGAGCTCTGTTCCCTCCTCTCCTCCACTGGTTTATATCTAAATCATACCAAAAAATAGGATGAATCCTGCTATACTCTCTCATGCAGAGTACCTCAAGGAAGTTTCCCATGCAATCATTTTCTATGCATGTACTGCGGGTATTCACCCACCTCCTTCCTCTGTCTCTGTGATTGCAGCTGCTGGTTCCATTACCTTGGATTTTATTGTTTAAAGGTGGAACAGATGGTGAGATGTCTATTAAATACTAAGCTGTGCCATGCAGGAATCATTAGCACAGCTGAATTGGCTCCTTGTAAGAGTGGGTTTATCCTTTGAAATAGAATAAAGGACTCAGAAGAAATTCACTGACCTGCTGGGTGCCTGTGATGGGCTTAATGGATGACACACGGCTCTTGGCCAAAATTACAGTGGTGGTGGGATAGCGAGCGTCCTTTCCTACAGGAGCACATTTACAACAGGTTTGTGTACCCTCTGAGGCCCTGCCAGCTACTGAGCTGCTTCCTTTCTGGTTTTGCATGGACAAATTGATCAGAGTTGCCTGATGATACTGTGTTTTCTTCTTTTAACACCACTTTCCAGGAGTCCTTCTGCACAGGTTTAAGAGCTTGAAGTCCTTGGGGCAGAATTACATTCTCTGTTGAGGTCATTGTGCCCCAGTTCCTTCTCCTGGTCTATTGCTGCAGTGCAAATAATTAATCCAAGGACTAGTAAAGAGTCACGGAACCTGCAGCCCTCTGAGCACTATTGGATTCAGTGGGCCTGGGTTTGGCTCCTTGGGGTATAATAGTCTCACCATCCACCCTCTCTGATGCAATGAATCCAAATTCACAGTAAAACTAAGACTGTTCCCAAAGTACGGGACTATGCTTTTATCCCATAAACGTTGACAGAAGGGATCTCATTTAAACAGCAAGATTCCAAATCCTCTATTCTTTTTCTTTCCTCAGTAAATTCCAGTTTGCTCCCAGGGTATTGAAAATGTCCTTTCCTTGCTTATCAAGTGACACCATACAATACAATGAATACAGCTGGAGAGCCCGCATTGATGGCACACTGTGTAGAAACATGCTTTTCTGGTGTTTCACCCTCTGATGGGGACAAGATGAGAAGTCAGACAAGGACTCTGATATTACAGTCCAGTACTTCCCAATTCAGATAGCTCCAAAATTCTTCAAACATGGACTTCACTGAGGGCTCATTTCCATTCTCTTATTCTTGTGATCATCTCTACAGAAGCATCAGCTGAGGTGTGCTATGTGTCCTGTGTAAACTTGGAAGCATTTCTGTTTGGCCTGAAGCAGTGTTTTGCTCCGTGGAATTTGGCAGCAGAATGGAGGCTATGGCTGTTCCCTCTCCCTTCCCTCCACTGCTGACCATTGTCCAGCAACTGCTTTTTGAAAGCTTGGTGGGGTTCTTTGGAGTGGGTTTGAAAATCTTTATCCTGCAGCAGCAGTCCTGCATCTCTCTTAGGGACTGTAGTGATAGGACAAGGGGTAATGGGTTCAAACTTAAACAGGGGAAGTTCAGATTGTCTATGAGGAAGAAATACTTTACTGTAAGGGTGGTGGGGAACTGGAGTGGTTTGCCCAGGGAAGTTGTGAATGCTGGTGGTGTTCAAGGCCAGGTTGGACATAGCCTTGGGTGGCATGGTTTAGTGTGAGGTGTCCCTGCCCCTGGTGGGGGGGTTGGAACTGGATGAGCTTAAGGTCCTTTCCAACCCAAACCATTCTGTGATTCTATGTTTCATAGTCGCAGGGACTGAAATCACTTTGCACAGGGTCACTGACTCTGCTGTCTCCCAAGGCAATTCTCTGCTGGTCCCTTCAAATGTGTTAGCCACACTTTTGTTCTGCTAGACAATGGCATGCTTTTGTATGACAATGGAAAGGGAATGATAAAGCTTTCAAGATGCTGCCTTATACATCAAGTGATTTATAGAAGCACAGCGTGTGCGTGTTCTATAGAAATTTATAATTCATAGAGAAGAATATGGGTGCTGGAGAGGGTCTCTTTGTCAGAGACTGAAGCGGTAGGATGGGGTGATGGGTTCAAACTGAAGCACGGGAAGTTCAGGTTGGATATAAGGAAGAAGTTCTTTACTGTGAGGGTTCTGAGGTGCTGGCACAGGGTGCCCAGAGAAGCTGTGGCTGCCCCATCCCTGGCAGTGTTCAAGGCCAGGCTGGACAGGGCTTGGAGCAACCTGCCCTAGTGGAAGCTGTCTCTGCCTGTGGCAGGGGGTTGGAACTGAATGAACTTTAAGGTCCCCTCCAGCACAAACTAGTCTGGGATTCTATAAGAAAACAGCACTAGTTAGATTACATACATTATTAATTGCCTTAATAATTCTCATCTCGGAGATCACCCTCCAGCTGTAGACCTGGGTAGAGGAGTAGACCTGGGTAATGGAGTAGACCTTGGCATGGCATGCCAGATTGAGACATATATCCTTGGAAATCCAAGTATATCCAAAGGAATACACCACTGACAAGCACTTTGGGATTTTTAGTTCCCAGCTGCATGTGTGGCTCTGCAGCCCTCTCCTGATTTCTGTCTGGGTCAAACAAATAAAGGCTGTCCTTAGTCTGAAGTACTCTGGGTTGACTCTTAGTGCAATTCGATTGTGCTGTTCAGACCACAGAGCTTGGAGCTGAGCTGTAAATGCAGATGGATTAGTTGACAGCTTCACTTTCTTGTGGATTTGATGAAGTTTAGCAGGCAATTCCTAACCCTGCCTTTCCTCGCTGCTTTTTGCGCATTACGTTACGTCTGTCTCCGAAATGAGAGCTCTCATTTAATTTTCTCCCTTATGTTTCTCCTTGCTGTTCTTCCCCTTGGTGGGAGGACAGGCTGGCTCCCACATGATCACATCTGTTGGTTGCTCTAACAGGAGCACATGCACAAGCAAAGAGCCAGAAGAAGCTGGAGTCTTCACCCCAAGCTGCTTGTTCGCTCTGTCACTCCTCCTCCATAAATGCATGTTAGGGAACTGTTTTCTGTTGTTCACAGATGCAGTTCCATCATTGAGGGAGTATATTTGGTGGCAAGAAGGTTTTTTTACAGCTTGTGTTTCGAAGATAAAATCTGGACGGACAGAAATCTATTGATACAGCTCTTGGAGTAGGAGAAGAATGAAAGGAATAAGCAAGTTCTCCTGGTGACCGTTCCATGCTTCTAGATCCACCATCCCCAGCTTCACTGCTTTATTGGCATTGTTTAACAAGGATTTCTCGGATCAGAAGCATGAGCCAAGCTCTTCTTGTTCTAAACACTTCTATAAGCAGGCTGATTTTAAACAAAATCAGAGCCTGGCAGCGCAGCTCTTGTTATTAAAGCTCTTGAGAGTCACTGGCAAATATCAGAGGAATGAATTGCATTATGTATTGATGAATGACATCTCTGCAGATAGTTCAGGCTGAACAGACTATTTCATTAATTGTCTTTGCAACCAGGTTGCAGTGAAATGCACTTTATTTTCCCCGAGGTTTTAGTTTGGAATTGAGGGCTAACAGAGAAATTCCTTAGATAATCACCATACTTTGAGGTATAGCTGTGTTCCTGGCCTTGCTGAAGAAATGGAATGTTAGTGAAGGCTTTTCAGCACCAGAAAATTAAGTACATGTAGCTGCAGCAGGAGCACTGGCTGCCTCCAAGCAAGATGCTTATAGAAGACCCACAGAGACTAGGCTGCCCGTCTGCATGGGCCATCTGTAGTGCTCAGTAGATGGTACCCATAGTAAGTCTAAGAATACATGTGTCATGGTGCATGAAACCTCCTTCACTGCATACACGCTGTGTTAAATGCTGTAGTACATTTACCAGAGATCTGCTTTCCTTGCAGAAAGTCAGCCTGGAGGAGAGTTTCTTAGGTGCTGTTCTGGTAAAGGAGGCCAAGGTTAGCATGGACCTGGGTAAGGCAGCCCTTTTCCCACCAAGTCTGAAGCCTGAGTGTGCTAGTGTGTAACAGAGCTGAGAGAAGCACCAGGGCTTCACGCATTCTCTTAGTGGATGATAGGAGAATGCTCCAGGGGCTGGAGTGCCTCCCATACAAGGACAGGCTGAAAACATTGGGGCTGTTCAGTCTGGAGAAGAGAAGCTATGTGGAAACCTCAGAGCAGCTTCCAGTGTCTGAAGGGGGCTACAAGGATGCTGGAGAGGGACTCTTCATCAGGGACTGTAGCGATAGGACAAGGGGTGATGGGTTCAAACTGAAATAGGGGAAGTTTAGGTTACACGTAAGGAAGCTCTTCCCTGTGAGGGTGCTGAGGCGCTGGCACAGGGTGCCCAGAGAAGCTGTGGCTGCCCCATCCCTGGCAGTGTTCAAGGCCAGGTTGGATGGGGCTTGGAGCACCCTGCTCTAGTGTGAGGTGTCCCTGCCTGTGGCAGGGGGTTGGAGATGGGTGTGCTTTAAGGTCCCTTCTAACAAAAGACAGTCTATGATTTTATGACGCCACTTTTTTCATGGTGCTAAAATTGCTCTGTCCCTGTAATGCACAGGGAGGAATCCCAACCTTTCCTTCTCACCCAGGTGAGGGTCTGGGTTGAGGAGCTCTTACCATGTTATCTGGAAGCTGCCTCCTCCAGTTTGGGAGCTGACACTTTATCCCATTTGTTTTCTCTGGTGAAGGGCAAAGCTGCCTGGAGCTGTGTCCAGATACAAGTGTTTAAATTGACTTTGCTTTGGTCATGCTTAAAATCTGTCTGTAAGGGACAGGGGGTTTGGCCCTGTCATTACATCAAATCATGTTGCTCTCTTCATGTTTTGGCAGTAATCCATCACTCTGCTAGTCGCTGCTGGTTTGAATGGAGGAATGAGTTAGTTTAAGGCACCACTTCTCACAGTCATGCTCATGTTTAAAATGTCTCATTGTCATAATATACTCTAAAACATAACCAGAGTATAAAAGTGATAGAGACCTGAAGCATCAGAAGGAGGCAGAGCACAACAAAACCCTGAATTGGATGGGATGTAGATCAGATTTAGACCTGTGAGTCTGTTTTGCCCACAGTGTGGCCCATAGCTTCTGAAGATGCCTTTGTGATTTTTACATTTAAGGATTTTCACTGTGACTTTAACCTAAAAGCTTTTCTTTGGCCTGTGGTAAGCATCTTTTTCCCAAACCTCTTGATCCAGATAATCAACTCTCATTCAAATGGGAGAGAGGCTACATGATCATAGGAAGATGGGTTTAGTTTGGTTGGTGTCATCTTTTTCTCATCAAAGGCAGCATGTAGCACATCATAGAAATCTGATTTTATCCTAAACTCAGGAGGGAGTGAAGCTGTTTGTGTTCCTGAATGACTTTGTCACCACGAGGTCTGTATCCTTGCAGACAGAGAGCACACACCTTTGTTGTATTACAGCCATTTCTGAAGAGCAAACTCAAGCCGGAGTGCTTGCTTCTGTGCTTGGCAGTTTGGTGAGCACCACTTACTTATCTCATTCAACATTTGGAAGTTGAGTTTTCTAATGGAAAATGGAGGGATTTTAAAATCCTAAACAGATTGGCAAGCTTGGACGTGGAACCTAGGGAATGCTAACTAAAAATACACTTGTTCCCACAGCCCTAGTTCCTCAAGCAATTGTATACAAGTTAATTGAGCCATTTGAAAGCGTCGTATTCTGCTTCTGCTACCACAAAGTACATGTAGGAACAATTCTATTTCCTGATGAGCTTTTGCAGGAGCAAAGCTGAGATTTCTGAGCAAGTAATTGAAAAGACACTGTCTGTGTGTTTGGATAAAAGGAGTTCATAAACTTGGTGGTGTAACCTGTACTGATATAAATAACTGTGTTCTGACCGTGAATGAAACCTTGCTTCTCCTGTCATCCATCAGAACTCTGCTAAACACTTTATAGGGCCAGGACTTAAGCCTGGGGGGGGGGGTTATGGTTCTTAAGGTTCTTGGATCTGGAAATCCCTCTTGCTGCATGCAGCTCGTGCTGTGAAGCTCCTAAATGGGAAGCTAAACCAAGAAGAAAGTTTCTGTGGAGGTGGAAGGCTGTAGAGAAAGTGGTTGATAAGGTGAGGCTCTTACCTGTTGTATAGATTGGCTTAACACAAGATAGGGCTCAAAATGCAGCTTGATGGTGCTTGATCTCAGGGCCTGAGTCCAATTAAACATTAACCTATGGGAAGACCTAATGGTATATAAGATCTTGGATCATCTCTTTGACAGATACTGTTGTGGCTTCATCAAGGATGCATCCTTTTGCCAGACATGCTGTCCAGTTGACAGTGATTAACCTCTGTACAGGTGATCAGCAGCAGCTCCACTGAAAAAGTCCATAGGGTGTCTGAAAGTGTTTGTGCCTTTACTTTTATCTCTTTGGAATAAGGAGGAAAGTTCTTTTCTGCTGCAGTTACACAAAGACCATCCTCTTAATTTGAAAAAAAGGCCTTTAGGATGATAGCATTATTGGTTCTTCTGGAGATGCACAGCATTCTGGTGTGTAATGCACTGTATTCTAATGTGTAATGTATGGTATTCTAGTGTGTAATATATGGTATTGTGATGTGTAATGCATGGCATCTAGTGTGTAAAATCGCACATATTCATGCAAATGAAAGAGATTGTTATTCAAGCAGTTAAAATCACAGGCAAGGTCTTTATTTTTACTTTACACACTGGTATTTAAAGTGTTTGAAGGGAGGAAGTGAGCCATTTTTGAGGCAGCTGAACATTTCTCTTATGTTTTATCTGAAAATGGCAAATCCTGGCAAGGTCAAAGATCATTTGAATTAGCCTTTTAAATCCAGGATCTTCATACACTCTGCCAGGATCCCATTCCCGGTTATGTGATGGAGATAGGGAAGCTTCCTGACCCTGTGACTGTGTTAAAGGGGTGAAGGGGAGCAACAGACAGAGCAGCCCCAGGATGTGGTTGCAATATAGCCCATGCAAACCAGATTCAAAGATGTTTCCTTTTAATCTGTATCCTTTCATTTAGGAAAAGCAGCTTTATGAACCTGATCAGAAGCTTGTGGATACCAACAGAAGCCTGTGAAATACTGATAACTGCCCAGTGTACTTGCAGTTGTGACACCGTTTTTTCTATGTTAGCACATTCACTCCCATTTTTCTGGTCTCTGGGAGCTGAGCTTTTCTTCCTCTAACCCTCCAGAGCCGTCCTTTGGCTTGGCAACTCCCACAGGGACACTGCTGAGACAGGCAGGGCACTGCATTATTTTCCAAGCCTTGCCTCTGGAAAGTGCCACACAAGCACCAAATGTTGCTGATGTGGATTCATGAGAGTGCAGGCAGCACAGCGAGGAAGTGCTTTGAAGAGGAACGCAGAGCTTGCAGAAGCTCATGGAGCCTGATGATGCGTGTCAGGCTCCCCATGGGAGCTGTCCTCACCACAACTGGTGTCTCTGCCCCTCTCCATCCCTTTCTCTCAGTGGGGATGTTGCTGAGTGTCCCATAGGAGTAGCTGAACATGTTCTGCATTGCCCTCAGTAGCATTTGGGAGAAGCCAGTCTGAGTTTTCTGAGGTTTAGATTAGGGATCTTTCCCCTCCTTCCCCTTGCACTCTGGTACTTTCTTCAGGTTCTCCTCTTTCTCAGGCACTTCAAGTGCCCCAGTTTGCTTTAGGTACTTCCTCCATTTGTCTTTTCCAATATCCTTCACGGTGCTGTCAGATGAGGAATGATTCTGGACCAGAAGTACACCTGTCTGATGTATGGAAGGAGCAGTCCTAATTGCATGTGGCACTGCAGCACAGTGTAAGGTAATAGCTAGAGGCAGATCTTGTATTGTAGATACATTCGTGATCATAAATCTGCAAGTGCCTGTAATGATGAAGGAAGCAAGCTTCATGAGAACTGATACTTGTACTCTTTTGGTCAGGAAGGTGATCTACTGGCTGTCAATCATGCCTGCAACCTCTGCCTCTTAGGAATCTGGTTCCAGCTTTCAGAGAGATTTGGGGTGTCTGTGACTGCTATCCATGCAGTTAGTTTACAGTGTGCAAGGGGGAATGGTTTTAAGCTGAAAGAGGGTGAATTAGATACCAGGAAGAAATTCTCTGCTGTGAGGGTGCAGAGGCGGTGGCACAGGGTACCCAGAGCAGCTGTGGCTGCCCATCCCTGGCAGTGCTCAAGGCCAGGTTGGATGGGACTTGGAGCAACCTGCTCCAGCAGAAGGTGTCCCTGCCCATGGCAGGGGGTGGAACTGGATGAGCTTTAAGGACTCTTCCAACCCAAACCATTCTGTGGTACTACAATTACTTCCACATCTCCTCAAAGCAGACAGTGCTAAACTGAGTTAAAATCACTTTCTGACACCAAGTCTCAGACACCAGACCTGATGCATGCCCCATGCTGATGCCTGAACTAAACCAATCTGAGTTTTAATTCACCATAATTCTGTTTGCCTTCAGCTCACAAACATGTCCATAAGCTCCCAAGTGACTGGATGGCCTTACATGAGGAGTTAGAGCTGTGCTGCAGGAGCTGGCCTCATGGGCTATCTTAGCCTCACAGGGAAGTGGAAGTCTGTGTATTATAGAATCATAGAATAGTTAGGGTTGGAGAGGACCTTAAGGTCATCCAGTTCTGTTATCATGAGCTACAATCCTGGCAAAGGCTGGAGACATTCACAGGTGTGTTACAGCAGCTTGGTTGACAAGCAGGGACTTTATAGGATGAGCTAATGTGGATGAGCTTGGCAGAAGAATTCAAGGCAATAATTACACCAGCGCTTATGGTACTGAGGGAAAAGTGAAGACTGAAGAAATAGGGATGTAGGCAATACTCTCTTCTGTCATGTCAGCTTCAGCCAGTGCAAGGTCCATGGCCACAGCCTTGCTTAAATAGGGTATCTGTGGTTGTGCTGTCATTTACCATGGCTTAGATCAAACGAAATGCAGGACCATCTGCCAGATAATACCCAAGAGACACCCTGGGAGAAAAGAGAAATGGACTGTGCCCAAAGGCACAGTGAAAGCAGTCTGAGGGTATGGTTTTAGGTGTTCTTCAAACATCTCTTCTTGAATTAAAAGGATGCTGAAGTTGAGGCTAGGGCTGGCTCTGGTCAGCATTCAGGTAGAAGTGTTTCCTGTAGAAGACACGTTACATGGGACTGCTACTGGTACGCATGCGTGTTTGCAGCCATTACTGTGAGCATACAGAGTGTATAGGTATGGATAGTTTAACCTGTGTCAGAGTTCCCAAAATGCCTTAAAATGCCTTTGTGTTACATGGAAATATATTTTGAACTTGAGACAGGGATTGGCTGAGGTTGGGATGAGCCAAACCCACAGCCTTGGCTCTCCATACAATCATGCCTAGGCTGAAAAGAGCAGCTAAACTCATCTTTGCAGCTGCAGCATCTCCTAATCAAGCTGAAGTCATGTGAAAGTTCATTTAGAAGCATGTGGATGTAAGTAAGTTAGAGAGGACAGAAACCAAGCCTCAGGCTGCACCAGGGGAGGTTTAGATGGAGCTGAGGAACAGTTCCTTCCCCAGAGGGTGCTCAGGCATTGGAACTGCTGCCCAGGGCAGTGCTGGAGTCACCGTCCCTGCAAGTGTGCACACACTGTGGGGATGAGGCCCTCAGTGCCATGGGTTAGTGGTGGCCTTGGCAGTGCTGGGAACGGTTGGACTGGATGAGCTTGAAGGGCTTTTGCTATGTGGTTGATTCCGTGATTCTGTGGTCTACTACTCAAGGAAGGCTCAGTGTGCACTCTGCTATGTGTATGTTGTAGATCTCAAAGATTGCCAGCTAAAAAGCAGTGTAATGTGGGTAATGGGATACAGAAGAGGGAAGATAAATTTAAAGCTGCTTAGTTTTTATTTCCCTTTGGTGGATCCTTGGTCCCACTATTCTGGGTTACAGCTTTCCATGTGATTCAACTTGGTTCTCAAAGTTGAGATTCTCAGGTTAGAATTCTACTTGAGCTCTTAAGCACTGATGCCACTCTGTCCCAGTGGTTTATTTGCCTTTTGAGAAGAGGAGACAATAGAAAAGCTTTCCCTTCAATGACATTTCTACCTCCTCAAATATCAATAATAGGATTTAATAGCTTTTTGTCTCAAACTTTGGTGTATTGTTGCAGCTAAACTACTGTCACGTTTCATGCCAGAGCTGGTTCTGCAGCGGTGGTGGATGGAGCATCGCATTTTTATGTACTAGATCTCAGCCACAGATTGTAAATTCTGTGCTATGCTTTTGGGGCAAAAAGCACTTGGAAACGATTGGTGTGAATCTCTGTATGTAATATCTAGCCGCAGTTATTGCTGGTTTAGGTATTCACCTCACATCAGAGCACAGAGGTTTAGAAGACAGGCTTAAATAAAACAAAATTAGAAAGAAATCTTGCCTGGTTTAAGAGTTTGCATCACTTAAAGCCTTTTGCATGAAGGTAGATTAGGGTTTTTCAGTTCTATATTCAATCCTATTTCCTGCCGTGGCTCATACGGTTTTCTTTTATGCTGCTCATTTTAATTCTATTTCTAAATAAACCTGAAAGAATAATTAACCCCTTTCTCCCTCCCACTGGGTTAGCAAAGATAATTAGATGGACATCCAGAAACTACCTAAAGAGCAGTACTTAAACTAACAAGTTCCAAGACATAGGATATCCCAGGAAGATTGTCATATGCTGATGTGTTTCCTTTGTGAAGCATAGGTTCCCTGCTGGTCTTCCTCAGCAGGCAAAAAGCTGACATATCAGAAACAAAAGGTCACTTCAGCATTCCTAGTTGGAGTTTCTTGGCATGTATATGGACATATATTGATGTTTGGTTAAGTGACAGCACAACCACAGATAAACTGAATGTAAACGCCAAAGCATATTAATATGAATTAGTACCAAATTGTACTAAGTCATATTGTCTTCCAAGCATCTCTGCACCTTGTCAAGCCATTACGAATTTTTGGTTTAACCTCATTATGAACAGGAGAGAGAATGTTGCTGACTGAGGAAGAACCACACAGCCCGTATTAAACTGTGAAAGGAGCTTCCCTGCAGCTCTCATGATGTGATCCAAAGACGTGTGAAGGAGGAATGCAAGCATCATAGGAAAACTGAGGGAAGCCCAGAAACAGACACGCTTTCCTAGTAAGCTAGTGCTTGCTGCTGTGCACACAGCAGCCTCTAGCATTTCTGACAAGCCTGGTTTAGTTCCTAGGGTTTCTGTATGTAAAAGATGCATTTAAAACATGTTTTTTCCTCCAAGCCTCCATATAAAGCCAAAGAGTGGTCATGATTGGTGTTGAGTATCTAAAAACTTTCTTGTGATGCCACAAGAAGTCTTTCCGCCTTTAAAACCACAAGTGGCAGACACCTCACACCAGACCATGTCACCCAAGGCTCTGTCCAACCCATCCTTGAACACTGCCAGGGATGGGGCAGCCACAGCTTCTCTGGGCACTCTGTGCCAGCACCTCAGCACCCTCACAGGGAAGAACTTCTTCCTTATATCCAACCTGAACTTCCCCTGCTTCAGTTTGAACCCATCACCCCTTGTCCTGTCGCTACAGTCCCTGATGAAGAGTCCTTCTCCAGCATCCAATTGCTGTTTGCTTTCTTCTGCCTGAAAACACATATTTTGCTGCTATTATTCTTACTACTTCTTTTATGTCAGAGACTGAAATCTAAAATCTCTACCAGCCTTCAGTTTAGAGCTGGAGGTGACGAAGGGCTGAAATCAAGCAGGACTGCCTTTCAGAGGCAGTGCTTTGTTACACCAGGGTTGTGTTGTCTGTTTTTTTCCCCCCAGGCTGCAGACTTTGTGTGTCTGGCATGTTGACCAGCAGCAAATATGATGTAAGGGGCATCTAAAAGCTGAATTAATAGAGAGACAGTGACTGGCTGGGCAAGTGCCCAGTGCTGTCTTATTAGCATGCAGGAGGCCTGCCAAGATGTTAAGAGGAAAAAGCAGTGAGGGGGGATGCTGGAGAGGATGAGGCAGCAGTAGAGCTGGGGAGCTTCTGGCTTTCAAGTATGGATGTGTGATGAAGCTGAAGGCAGAGGGTGCTCGGGCATTGGAACTGCTGCCCAGTGCAGTGCTGGAGTCACCATCCCTGCAAGTGTGCACACACTGTGGAGATGAGGCTCTCAGTGCCATGGGTTAGTGGTGGCCTCGGCAGTGCTGGGGAACGGTTGGACTGGATGAGCTTAAAGGTCTTTTCCAGCCTGGTTGATTCTATGGGGCAGACCCTGACAGATGAGTAGTCCATAGCAAGTGCTCAGTCCCTGCTACGGGACCTGCCAGCCAGGAGAGCAGCCTGTGGCACCCCATACCCTTCTCACCATGTAT
Source organism: Forpus xanthops (assembly GCA_032466535.1). Lineage (NCBI taxonomy): Eukaryota > Metazoa > Chordata > Aves > Psittaciformes > Psittacidae > Forpus > Forpus xanthops. The sequence goes on along the minus strand of JASSUY010046302.1, from coordinate 2,723 downwards.
GGTGTCCCTGCCCCCCAATCACTTCCTAGAGCCTCTGTTTCGATAGTGGAGCTGGAGGAGGCCATGTAAGGCTTTGTATGGGGGTTACAAGCTCAGTGCCCACAGTGCAAATCCTGCCAGGGTCCTGCAGCACCACATATTGCATCAACACGTTACTTGGCCAAACCCCAGTTTTACTGAGAGAGCCAGTGTGGGGCTTTTCTGTTGTTTATCAGGGTTATTTGGGCTTCTTTCAATTCCAGTTCAGGCCTGTTGGATGGTAACACAGTGCTACACGGCATAGCAGAAGGACCAGGAATAGTGGATTTAAAGAATAGTAGCTGGTGGTAAGCAAAGAAGTGGCTGTGGTCCAGGAGCATCACTGCCTGTGCCAGCACAGTGTTCTGACTGCTCTTGAGCTTAGCGGTGCTGTTGGGATACTGGGATGTTTATGGAGTCTGATAACATAGCTGTTTCCTCTTTCATTAGGTTTTGGCTGACTGAGTTGGGGAGGAAAGTGGGTTTTTTGGAAAAGAAAAACTGGCTGTTAGGTTTCAGGTGCTTGGGTTCAGGCTGTGTCATAAGCTTGGAAAACAACATTAAGGAACTGAAATGAAAGAGAGAAAACAAAGTATTTTCTCTATGAAAAGCCACAGTGTTGTATCAAAAGCTGCTCGGATGCCTTGCCTCATGGCAGCCCTGCTCTTGAAAAGGGGGGGACAGTGAAACCCACAAGCAGAGTCTGTAGTGGTCCAGAGATGCACACCAGAGCGGAGATTCTCACAGTGCTATGTGCTGTCATCAAAACCTCTTCAAAAGCAGTGCAGTCTTGGCTTTATGTGTAATTTCTCCTCTCCAGATGTATTTCTACCAGTATTTCAAGGCCTGCTTTTAAAAACCTGTGTGTTTGTAGCTTTGGGAAGGATAGAATAATACCTGAAATGGAATTGGTGAGATGGGGTTGGGCTACGAAACCAGTTCATACTGTACACAATCGTGTATTTACTCATCTCTTCCCCTGGTGCTAAACTGCTGCTCCTTAAAGACTCCCTTCCTTACCTCAATTTACACTTCATTCCAGCTTGCCTGTGATATTTGGCTGCCTTGGATTTTAATTGCCTTTCTGTGAGTGTGAAACGACGCATTTGAGGTCAGTAGTTGTTATCGTTACACTTGCTGATGATAAATGAAAAGTTGCACTTTCTTCCCATTAAGAGGGATTTCATCTCTTAAAAGGAGTTTTTGCTGCAGCAGGTGACAAGAGGCCATTATGATTTTTATTATGGGGATGTTCAGCAGCCTTGGCTGAAGAATGAGTAGGGCAACAGTAAAATTCATCAGCATCCATCATCTCCCTCCCCCAAAGGTGATATATTATGAGGTTGCCCAGAGAAGCTGTGCCTGCCCCATCCCTGGCAGTGTTCAAGGCCAGGCTGGATGGGGCTTGGAGCAGCCTGGTCTATGTGAGGTGTCCCTGCCTATGGCAAGGGGTTAGAACTGGACGATCTTAAGGTCCTTTCCAACCCAAATCATGCTATCATTCCATGACATTGAAAGGCTTATGAGAAGCGTATCTCATCCCAGCTTTATCTGAAATGGTTGTGGTAGCACAACATGCGTAGGAACATAGAGCTTAAAGGGGGAAAACTGAAAAATTAGGAGTGGAATTAGATTATAATATTAGATGGTGTTACGGTCGTTGATGAGTGATGTGAAGTTGGGTTGTTTGGTAGCTGTGAGGTTTAAAACACCTTTGTTTTGGCGTGCTCTTGAAAACTTGGATGTCTTGAGCATGGGGAAGGTTCTGTCTGGCAGTTTCCTTGCGTTGTCTGTAATCCTGGCTTTCCTCACTTGTATGTATTCCTGAGAAGCAGCTACTGTGGTCCTTGAACAGGGAACAATTCCTCAAGTGCTGCAACCTTATTGCGAAGTGCTGCTAAATGCAATGGTGATGGCATTAGATTGTAAGAACAATACCTGCTTCTTCCACATTTCCTTGTATAAATCATTCACACAGTGGAGATACATTGAATTTTATGTTGTGATAAAAAGAACGGTGCCCATAGAGAGTCAACTGTCTTTATTAACAGCATTGTCAAGCAATGCTCCTGTGGGTAACCTAACCTCAGTCTTCCCATAGGTGCTTACATTAAGAAAATAGGCAGTGGATGTGGATAGCCAGCTGAAAGGAAGAACATGAATAACTGTAGATGCAGTGTGAGTGTGGCAATGTCTGTAGGCTGGCTTTTCCAGCTGCACACCTGCAGAGTTGGAGCTGCATACAGAGATAGTCCCTAAGCAATGGCAAAGCATCACCAGCACTGCAGTTCCCCTGCGTGCACAGACCATATGGAAATGGACAGAAATAAGAGTGGGAGCATTGCCTTGTTACAGGGCAACCACCATGTTCCACCTTTCAGAGTTTCTTGCTTGGATGAAGGGTGCATGGGATCCCAAGCAGGTATTTTATGCTCTTTGTGTTGATTCACTGTTGACTGATTTCTGAACCATCTCTTGTTGATTTGCACTTTGGAGCATACTTTCCCCCCATTTTATAGTCATAGAATCACAGAATGGTTTGGGTTAGAAAGGACCTTAAGATCACCCAGTTCCAACTCTCTTCCATGGGCAGGGACACCTCACACTAGAGCAGGTTACTCCAAGCCCTGTCCAACCTGACCTTGAACACTGCCAGGGATGGGGCAGCCACAGCTTCTCTGGGCACCCTGTGCCAGTGCCTCAGC
>JASSUY010046301.1:0-12570 GCA_032466535.1 Forpus xanthops | reverse complement strand
ATCTCAACCTGTGGGAGTTGCATTCTTTGGATTCTCCTTCCCATTTCCCCGGGACTGGGGAAGAAAGAGTGGGGGGGAGGCACAGAACTGTTTGAGGGGCCTCAAACTACGACAGGAGAGCTTGCTGCAAGAGTATGAATCACAAGGCACAACTTCAGGGACATTGAAAGAGTACAATCCTACTTGCTTTTAGATCATATATCATCTGAAAGCAGATGATACAAGAAATGTGTCTTAGCATCTTTGCTTTTCATTTCAGGTGAATCATCAAAATTCACTGATTTCTTCTCTTCTTTGATTTTTTAAATTTTATTAGTGCTTTGTTTTCCTCTTGTTTTAATCTTTCTTACCAGGGTTTTTTTTCCCCTTTTAACTGCATGGTAGTACTGTCTGATCATATATCAGCCGTTTTTAGCACTGTTTAATTAAAAAAATAGATTCTCTTTTAAAACAGCTACATGGACGACCATGTGAGCCCTTATCTTGCAGATTTTACTAAAAAAAAAGAATTCCCTGTCCCCTGAAAAACTAAAAGGCAAGACTCTTAGATATGGTAGCAAACTCTGAAATATAAGGAAATTATAGTAATTGCAAACCTCATGAAGTCATCTTCTGAAATGTTACTGTAAGTAAACAAGGATAACACAGTTAAGAATTGTATGGAATATAATGAGAACTGTTTTCTTCATGCTTTCATACTTTCCTGGCAGATGACAAATAAAATGTTACTTTTTTTTCTTTCTTTTTTTTTTTTTTACAAGTAATATTTATGACTGGCATGATGAAATACATCACGATAAATTTAGGATAAAGTTTTAGGTTATTTTAACCTTTAAGTTGACCTCTGTATTAACAAAGTAAGTATGAATTCCTCAAATACTAGATGGTATTTTATGCTCAAATGAGAAATTTTATTAAGAATCACATGCGAATGAATTTAGAAGATTAAATGGTGTTGCTCTCATAATCCATAGATCTACAGATTTTTAAAATAATTCAAAACTTATAAGCCTACATTAAGGTTATATCCTAAAAAAAAACCTCTTTTCTATAAGTTCTCATAAAAATAACCATAACTTATGATAGGACTCATGTTCTACTTTTATTGATTAACATCAAGCAGGAAATGCACTTGAATTGCTGCACATGGGAAATAAATTTTCTGCATGAAATTTTGTTTTACTAAATTGTGTCTGGCCCGTGGGCTTCAAAGCATATCAAGTTGTTGCGGTTTAAGGCACTCAGCAGTTCACTCACTCAATCCTCCCCTCTTTCTTCCCCCCACTCCCGGAGGGATGGGGAGGAGACTCAAAAGAATGCAACTCCCACAGGCTAAGAAAGTTTTAGTAACTAAGGTATAACACAAATCACTACTGCTACCACCAATAATAATAATGACAATGCAAATACAAGGAAAGAATTCAACAGCTCACCAACAACACCCAGCCTGACCAAGCACTGCCCCCCACCCTTCTGGGTCTCCGCCTTCCAGTTTTACACCTTGGGCATGATGTGCTGTGGTATGGAATACCTTTTTGGTCAGTTTGGGTCAGGTGTGCTGTCTCTGCTTCCTCCCAGTTTCCCCTCCACCCTGGCAGAACATGAGGCTCAGAAAGTCCTTGGCTAGCCTAAATATTCTAAGCCATAACTATAAACACTGGTGTTATCAGCATCATTCCCCAGTCTAAAGTCAGAAAACACCGCACTGCACCAGCTACTAAGGAGGAGAAAAATGACTGCTTCTGCTGAACCCATGACACCTGTGAAGTTCAAATTGTTGCAATATATTCCAATTACTATTACATGTTTAATCTGAAAGAAAACAATTAAAAAAGAAAAAAAAAACTTACACAAAAAAAAAATTAACCCCCCCCCCCAAAAAAAAAAAAACAAAACCTCACCCAACAGAAACAAGCAAGGTGAATAATGCACCTTGAGAAAAGAAAAAAGCAAGGCAAATAATGCACTTCTGAGACCTAAAGTAACAAGAAAACTTGGATTACAATTTTCTTTATGATATTCTCCCTACATATGATCTAACGTGACTAGGTATTCACTTGATTGTAACTCATCAAATTGAGTTATTTTATTCACATTTTTTTTTCTGACTGTTTTAGACTGTTAATTCTATCTTTTTATATGAATGGGGAAAATGATGTTCCCTTTCTGGCTGAAATTTTAGCTTCATTCTGTAAACACACCAAATACATTTTAAAATTCTATTTTGCACTTAACATTTCCAATAAAACTGTGTAAATAACAGTTTTTCTCTTTGTAGGCAGTTATAAAAAAGCTGAAATGCCACTGAATTAGACAAATTGCTTAGCTTCAGATTAGAGCTATGGGGTTTTTATCCCAAATAAAGAAATAATTCACAATGATAAAATAGTATTTTGACTTGCTAATTTCCTTCTGCATAATCAATCAATACAGATTAATGAAGGATATGTTTTGGCAACAGATAACATGTATTTTTTGCCCCATTATACGCATAGCTTTAATCAGTATAAATAAATTGTAGCAAATTGAAAAACTTGAAATATGTAACCAACTAAAATTTTATTTCAATATTCAAGTGAATGTAATTCTCTAATTTACTCTAGTCGATGTTAATGTTTAATTTACTAAATAGTCATAAAATTATCTTAGATCTATATTGGCGGAGAATTTGTGAGAGTTTTGAAGAACCCTAAGTGTTCCATAATTTGTTTTAGAGAAGGAGGTAAGGAGTGATTGGCATTTTACATGTTTTATTACATGAATATCATCAGAACTGATACCATGTGCAACATCAACAGTCATGCTTAAAGTTATGGATATTTTATTTGAGGTGTGCTGGTAGTCAAAATCAGCTGGAAAGAATGATAACTCTTTGGATATTGTCTCACTGAGAATTATGCTGTCTTGAAGAATTCTAGCTGGCCGTGTATATAGTTATGTTTGAAGGCAGTGATTGAGAAATTTTAAAAAAGGAAAAAATATTCTAACTTCCCATAGACTGAATTTCTTACCAAATTCTTCACATGAATAGAGCTGTGAAAAGAAAATGTACAATTTACTAAAACACTGTACAGCAACATTATTGAAATTGACTACTGCTCTAAAGAAGCTTACAACTTCCATGACTGTCAATGTTTCACTTGTGTAGACAAACTAGCAGAACAGTGGGACTTATAAATTCCATGATATCAATAAGGTATATAAACATATATTCAATTCTGGATTCTTTTCAAGCTTATTATCTGTGCCTGTTAAAGACAATCCAAGTGTTTCAGCTTCCTAAGAGCTAACAGGTGCTCTTTATAAGCTGTGTATCTGTTGTAATTTATCTGGATCAGTGTAATTAAAATGTTGATCAACCCTAAGTATTTTCTGATAATTCAAGCATCTCTCAGTATATATATAAACATATTAGTTGGACTATATTCTCTGACAGGAACAAGAGTTAAATGCATCATATGCTTTGTAACACATATGAACAATCTTCTGAGTTTCCTTTTCAATGTGCGTTTCTTTTTCTCTTGTGAAACTCATTTTTATTCTACGCTACTGCTGTAATTATCAGGTTGATCTATGCTAGCAATAGTTTGGGCCAGTTTGGTACAGCCAAACATTAAAAAAACAACCAATTGCTAGACTGCTAAAAGCATTTTCAGCAAAAACATTCCTTACCCCTGATGATTTTAAGTCTGGGGGCTGAGGAAATCTGGCTCAATAGTTAGTTCTTTCGACACAGAAGACTGAACTGGGCTTGTTCAGCCCCCACATTCACAGAAGGCTCATACTTTGTAGATAGTAGAATCCAGACATATGACAATTTTATAAAACCCACTAATATAAATAATTACTTGTTGCTCAATATAGTGCAGATGTAAGAGAACATGCAGCAACTAATGATATGCACCAAGGTTCCAAAGTCGGTTATTTTAAACCAATGTTCAAATGCAATACAGAGTTGTTCTGCATTTGTGCAGCAGTGTCTTAGCTCTCAGTAAGCACTTTGCTGTTTTTTTCCAATCTTGTAGAAATGGTTATGCAGTAGCATAAGCATGAGCACACATGGTATTCTTACAAGGCTCCTTACAAATTAATAGACTTCTTTTTAATTTTTCTAACCATCCTGGGCTCAGCAGTCGCAGTCATTTTTCTCCTTCTTAGTAGCTGGTGCAGTGCTGTGGTTTTGACTTTTAGCCTGGGAAAAACATTGATAACACTGATATTTTTAGCTACTGCTTAGTTATGTTTTGTCTGACCAAGGACTTTCTGAGCCTCATGTTCTGCCAGGAAGGAGGGGAAGTCAGGGGGAAGCAGAGACAGAGCACCTGTCCCAGACTGACCAAAGAGGTATTCCATAGCACAGCGCATCATTCCCAGTATGTAAACTGGAGACAGTTACCCAGAAGGGTTAGATTACTGCTGGGCTGGGCTGGGTATTGGTTAGCGGGTGGTGAGCGGTTGTATTCTCTTCCCTTGTTATTTCCCCTGTCATTATTATTATTGGTGGTAGCAGTAGTGGTTTGTGTTATGCCTTAGTTACTGGGCCATTCTTATTTCAACCCGTGGGAGTTGCATTCTTTCAGTTCTCCTCCCCATCCCTCCAGGAGAGGAAGGAGGGAGGAAGGGGGAGGGGGAATGAGCAAGCAACCTGTGTGGCTGATGGGACTTTATCCACAACACCAACATATAACAACTAAATATCCTATTTTGCCAGTATTACCTTAATAATGAACAACCTATACTTCTTTCATATGGTATTTTTCCTTTAAAATGTGTTGTGTCTTTGACCTGCAAGCATACCCACCTACATACGTATTTGCTGTATTATTTTCTGTTGTGATTCCCACCAGCAAAAAGAAAAATAAAAGAACAGTCACTGACCATGGTACTATCTTAGGTTTAGTTTTCATATATCCTGATTCAATTTTGTAAAACTTGCTTGCTGCTTCATTTAACTGAGGTATTCCAATTCCCCTCTACACTTGTGAAAATCTTTGGAACAATGAAGTCCTGCCCCACTCGTGTATCTGTAGTTTTCATATCAGCCTCACTGCATGTCTCCTGAGATCTTCAACTTACTCATTCCTGCCCAAAAATGGGCTTTGAAGAGTGTATTACTTCAGTTAAGTTTCAGTGACAGGAAATTAAACGTTCTTTGAGGTTTAATATAGGCACTAACATAGGACTCCTCTCCCCTGCCTCCCAAGGACTATCTCTTTTGAGGAAAACTAACTTGAATTCGCATCTCTAGTGGTATTGTTCAAAAGACTATCTCTATGTTGTTATTGTTTCGGAAACTCACAATCCCTGGAGCTTTCTTAGTCAATCAATATAAGTTTCAAAAAAATCCAGCTGATGTACTGTGACTACTACTTATATCAATATCTGTAAATATCTCCTGCCTGTCTTGTGATTCAAGATATTTGAAACTAGAGAGATGACTAAGTAAAAGAATTGCATAAACTTTGTTAAGTCATGTAATGAATTGTGTGCAAAATATATTTAAAACTATGAGCAAAGCATGTGGATCCCTTTCCTAACTAACTCATGTTGCACAAGTGCACATCCATGCGTGCACTGTGGTAAAAGAGCAAAAATCAGGATGTTAGTATGAGTTCTGAGAACAGTGCCCAGTGACATTATAACAACTGTCAGACAAATAAATGTTTGTACCTGCACTAGGTGTAGGTGGCAAGGTTTTCATAGCAGGGGCTCCATGCACTGCAACAGAGGTTTTCCTACAGCCTGTGGAAGTTTCAGAAGAGATTCTACTGGGACAGGTGTTTCCCTGCAGCATGTGGAGGACCTCATGCTTGAGCAGGGGAAAAGTCTGAAAAGGAAGGAGCTACAGATAGGAACTGTCATGGACTGACTGCAACTCTTGATGCCCCACCTCTTTTGCACCACTTGGGGTTCAGGCAAGAGGAAGAGGACTCGGGAAGGAAGGACTGAAATTGAGCCTTGGAAGGGGGAGTGTGGGAAAGGTAGTTTAGTTTCTTTGTTTCTTACTATCCTATTCTATTTTAGTTGTCAATAAAGGAAATTGATTTTCCCCAAGTCAAGTTTGTTTTGTCTGCAATGGTAAGCTTTATTTAAACTCTGTGTCTTTATCTCTACCCACAGTCTTTTCCATCCTATTTTTTCCCCCTGTCCTGTGGAAAAGGTAGGTGAGAGAGAGCCAGGGTGGGCATCTGCCTGCTGGCAAAGGTGTTACCACAGCACCATTTCGCCTGTTGTAAATTTCCTTCAAACCTAATAGATCAAGATAACTAAATGATTTTATGGTCTTAAGACTTTGTGTTGGAAGAATCAATGTTCTCTGCTTTTCTAAACATGTTAAAATCCTTTTCATGGGCAATTGTAGCACACAATTTCCTTCCACAATGTTTTATTTAATTTCTTTAATAACTGATTCCCTTTAAAATGGGAAGAAAAATGGCAGAGTTTACATAGTGCTATGTCAATTGTAACTATTTACTATAATAAGAGCATAATATAGTAAGGGAACAAAATGTATTCAGCCCAAATCAAAGGAGAGGAATGAAAATAGGAAATGGATATGAAATCACTCCTTTCTCCTTGTTCTCATGATGCCATGTTATTGATAATTTCTGATACCATACCTCTGAAATTAAAGCAGAGTTCAGACAACTTTGTTAGTTGTGGTGACTATTCAATCTAGTAGAACAATTTATTCTGAAACATATTATCTTGAATATTTTGTCTGTCCAAGATACCTTTTTTATTACTGAGGAGGTGGAGGTACTGAGCACCAATAAATAACAAAAAAACTAATTAATGAAACTTCAAATATTTACAAGGAAAATGCCAAATCCTTTGTCATCTTATCACTAGAGTCTCACTATATTCAGTTAGAGAAGGATGAAAATCCATAATGTTCATTTTAAAAGCTACCTTTTGACAGCTTGTTGCAGAGAGATTACTTTCAAGAGAACTGATCCCCATGGAGGATGAGTGATCGAATATTCTGATGGACTGAAATATTATGTGGGAGTTAACCACCTCTAACCTCCATGAACTTCTTACAGTGGAACTACCATATCAAAATATTGTCAGGTGGGAAGGAGCTTAGAGCAACCAGGTCTAGTTTAGGGTGTCCCTGCCAATGGCAGGTGGGCTGGAACTAGATGATCTTTAAGGTCCCTTCCAATCCAAACCATTCTATGATGCCTTACTTTATGTAAAAGTTAAAGGAAAATATTTCAGATCTTGTTTTGTGTTACTCAAAGTCTAGTGAATCTGAAGTGATATGAAAGCTGTTCTTTTTTTGTTAAAGAATGCTGTGGAGAATAAGGCACAGACCCTGTTTCTGGTTAGGAAATGAAATCGTTTATTAACCGAAGGTCCATGCTATACGAAGTACCCACATGTATGAGCGGCTAATACAATTGGTTAATGATCACCATCCACATGGGTATTTTCTCTTCTTCATTGGTTGATATCTTGCTCACTGGTTGCCTTGATTGGGTGTCTGCTTCTCACTGATTTGCCCTCATTGGATACTGGTTCCTCGCTTCTTTCTTCCTTCTTATCTTGCCTACCTTTCCCTCCAACACTCCCAAAACTTTCCTAGCAACATTCCTCTGCTATCTCAAAGCTTTCCCAACAGCTAGTCTAGCTCAGGAGTCCTTTACAACAAGGTTCTTTACACCCACAGAATGCATACTTAAAAGTAAAACTGCATGCATTTGATCTGTCTGAGATGGAGTTAATGTTCCCCACAGCAGCCCTCATAGTTTTGTGCTTTGTTTTGGTAGCTAGAAAGGTGTGACAATACACTAGCATTTTGGCTACTGCTGAACACTGCTCACATGGCAACAAGCCTGTCTCTCCACATTCTCCTCTCACCAGTAAGCTGGAGGTGGGCAATATCTTGGAAGGAGACATAGCCAGGACAGATGACCCGAACTGACCAAAGGGATATTCTGCACTGCATGAGGTCCAGCAATAAAAGCTAAGAGAAAGGAGAAGGAAGGAATGTCGGGCATTCACTAATACAATATTTGTCTTCTGGAGCAACCACTACATGTACTAAAGCCCTACTTCCAGGGAAGTGGAAGAAGAGAGGCTTGGTGAGCACCTGACATCCAACCAATATCAAACCACCACACTGCATTTTAACTTTTTTTAAATATCTCTTAATGCATTTCTCCCTTTTCAAACTTAATGGTGGGCTTAAACACAGCTGATAATTTTACAGCCAAGCACATAGTGTCTGGAGAAGAAATAAAAAATAAATAAAGGCAATTATTTTTTAGAATTGCTGCAGCAAATGTACCAAAACAGGTCAGAAAGTCACCTCATCCACATACTTCCAATCTGTTCAGACTGTAGATAATGCATAGGTCTATGTGTTTGTGTAATTAATTCAATACAGATAACTGAGTGCCCTAAAAAGAGTTTTTAAACTGATGAATTTGAAAATTCAGTTTGACAACATTATTTCTGCTGTGGGCAAGGGCAGTTTAAGTCATGGCAGAGATAAGGGATGAAAAACCTCTTGAATTGACTTGACATAAGTGATACATGCATCTGGCTGAATGCTCTTTTTGACTCCATCATCGAGAAAGCTTTGATCACTATAAAGGTGTGCTCACTGAATGAAAATAAATACTTATTAATATTTATTTATCATGAAAAGACACAACAGTATGCCATGGCAGACAAAAAAATCTCCTCAAAAATGTTAGACATATAAAGAAGTACAGAAGAAATATTTCTTGCCAATACCAATAGCAGATATTTCTTGTTCTAGTCTCTGTACATTATTAAACAAAATAAAACTGCATATATTTTATGAAGGCTGTGCCTCTTCCCTTCTGAATGCTAAGAGGAAAATACTATTGGCAGTATTCAAAAAATTAGCAGTCTCTTCCTGTTTCTATAGCAGTTAGTCATCATAATAATGCAAACACTGTGTTTTTTTTTAGATTTTATTTTAATGCAGTAGTGTATGTCTCTCACTCCGATTGTTCCAGAATTGCATCAAAGGTTATACTGAATTCTGACAATAAGGTTTGTAAGGGTAGCACATGTTATCCAGAGAAAGTATATTGAATTGACATAAAATTTATATTTTAATCTAAGAATTGAAGGGAGAGAGAGCAGGGTCATAATTCTGATATATAGCATTAAATATAAATTAATGGCCCAGTCTAAGACAAGGAGTCTCATTACATGAAGCACACAAGCATTTTTGTCCAGATATTTGTAAGAAATGTAAATTCATTATTTATATTTATAAGGCATATTTCACATTCTTCCAGTTTAACACTAACTGTGATCATGCATAGTATTTTTAATAACTTTTCCATAGCTTTTGTGTAAGTTTGAATGCAGCATGCATCAAAATTGTGTTGAAGGCAGCAAATACTAATACCATAATCCATTTGTTTGGGGTTTAGGTTTTCTTTTTGCTTTTTTTTTTTTTTTTTTTTTTTTTTGCCATTTATATAAATTTATTAAAATTGTTAGGGCAATAAAGGCATAGTAAATGCTTTTCTTCTGAAAATCTCTTTTAGGCTTCCTTAGAAATTTATGCACAGTGAAAGTGCATTTATTTACAAGTGTACCTATGGGCACTGCACATGTACTTATTTTAAATCTACAGAATAAAAGCTGTATTTGAGAAATGCTGTTATCATCTAGTTAAATGCACAGTAACTAGAAATATTTTTCTACTTTTAAAGGCAATGCTTAGGCTTTCTTTTAATCTCAGCAGTTTGGAATGTGAAGGTTGAGGTCAAGCTTTGCTGCCATGGCTCTGGAGGGGTAGAGTTCAGGACCCTAAGGGAGGGAAAAAAGAAAATAGAAGAGAAAATCAGCCTTTTCAGGAATCCCATGCAATGATGAGGACTAGAAAAGAGCAAATGTCAGTCCTACCTTCAAGAAAAGCAAAAAGGGGTATCTGGGGACTAATGGACTTCGACAAATTAAATTGCTAGCTCAGTAGGTGAGGGGAGGGCAATGAATGTTATCTTCTTGTCAGCAAGACTTTCAACACTGCAGTGTCACCAGCTTGTCTGGTAAGCTGAGACGAAGGTCTGGACTTCTGTGATACTAAAGGACAGTCATGATAACTTTCTCATGCTCTCCTGCTCCTCTTGCTATTACTCCTTATGATCAAGGAAATTGAAATTTGAATGAATGACTTCCAGTTGTTATGTACCTTAGCCATTGTATTGTTTTGTGGACATTACGCTAGTACACAATAAAGGAGTGTGAAAAAAAAAATATGGCTTTAGTTTTCCTAGTTTGGCCAGGAGATGAAGAAGGAGGAATAAAAGGTGGTAGGGAAATTTACATTGGTATCAGAGCTAATAGTCATAGAATGGTTTGGGTTGGAAGGGAACTTAAAGATAATTTAGTTTCAACCCAACTGCCATAGGCAAGGACACCTTCCATTAAATAAGCCCCATTCAGCCTGGTTTTGAATATTTTCAGGGTTGGGGCAGCCACAGCTTCTCTGGGCAACCTGTCTGCATGGAGTTTTGGCTAACTTTCTGTCAGTTCTCCACATGTTCTTTTTTTTTTTTGTTTTTCCTGGATGTAGATAATGTTTTCAACTACCTATAGATTCCATATGACTTACTATCTGCAAGGGTTATCTATCTGCAGCATCAAAACAGATCTGCCTTGTTCTTTAGCCAGGATTTGTAACTACATTACTTCTCTGGTGTATTTAGAGAGGGGAAAACAGTTTCATTTTGCATCCTGCAGTTCTTTCAGTTCTCTCCAGAAACAGGCAACTGGAACTATAGTTTCAACCACTATGTTAAGATATGTCTTGGTTTTAAAACAACATATGGACTAGTATTTCTGAAACAGAATTTTACAGACCTTTTTTTTAACATTCTGAATTCTAACAAAGTTTGAAGCTAACAGTTCTATTGATTTATAACTTTGACTATCTTTAGTCACCACCTAGTAAATATGTTAGTATATTTTCTTTTCTAAATACTGTATCTTGTATGCTGGTTGTTATGAGCCTCATTCCTTTAGTACAGTCATTGTAAAAGGTTGCTGTGACATAGTTGCAACTATGATTCAGCAAATATAACATTTAAAGTATACTGTATGCTTCTTCCAAATCACTTTTCAAAGATCATCATGGAAACAGCTCTTCACAGAAAAAAGGTGTCAGACAAGTATGTGTCAGACCAGCAGAAGAAACGGAAACTACTTGTGTGAAATACTATTCAATAAAGGTTGAGAAGAACATCTTATTTTTAAAGTTAATCAGCAGTGATCTAAGAATGGAACAGTGGATTTCAGCTACTTCTACAGTTAGTCTGTATATGAAGCTTATCACCTCCCAGAAAATAATTCTTAGTTGGCTCAGATTAATTCAAGAACTGAATGTGCTTCTGGTTATTCATGTGTATGCAATAACCATAATTTGTTTCAAAGCACGTGAAAAAAGTATGAACTTCAAATAATAAAGTGATATAAAAATGTCCAACAGAAGCCTGGTTTCAAAATCAGAGAACTGTTTACCATCACACTTTTAAGCTATGCAACCTGAAAAGGGAGTAAAAATTATGGTGTAAATTCTGCTATCTGTATTATCTGATGCTCCGTCTGTCACAAGACAGATATAAACAAAACCAATCTTTTTCCTACTCATTTCCTCCTCTGGAATTCAGAATACGTCATTTAGTAATTCATGGGTACTTACAGTTGCACAGATTAACATTTAGGGCAGCGGTATTTTTCCCTCATGTGAGTATTGATGGTTGTATATAAAATCTTAATCCCACATTTTATAGGAACGTGTAGTTACAGAAACAAAAACTATTGCTCTATATGAAATCAACATTCAGCATTGGGAGAGAACACAATACTCTAATGAACCGACATTATTGAATAAATGCTTTCTACTCTGCCCTCTGGGCATAATCTGATACTATTTATTATAAACCAAACCCAGATTGTTTTATTTTCTGCTTCAGTGGGTAATTTGTTACTGTGACTAACAAAGTATGGAGCACAAAGTGAAAACTATATATTAATAGAATTTTCCTAAAATTAAAACAGACCATATTTCTCAGGGGTAAAATAGAAAATGCAGTAATAAAGTTATAACTCCTTGAAGTGACAGAAATAAATAGCATATAAATGATGCGTAAGTAGATAAGAAGCAGGTGGATTACAGCTATGAACGCAGTGAAGTGAAATCTTAAGATTGGCAATGACTTATTCATGTCCTATATTTGTCCTCTGTGGAATATGGATCAAATAATTCTGTAGAGAAATATTCATTTATATACAGCACCTATGAGTCCTTTGAAATTCATTTTTAATGACTGGTAGCACAGAGCTTTCTGCTAGAAGCCCCTTTAGAAGTTGGAACAAGTCCAGAGGAGAGACACAAGATTGATCAGGGGACTTGAGCACCTCCCTTATGAAACTAGGCTGAGACAGTTGGGACTGTTCAGCCTGGAGAAGAGAAGGCTGCGTGGAGACTTCATAGCAGCCTTTCAATATCTGAAGGGGGCCTATAGGGATGCTGGGGAGGGTCTCTTCATGAGGGACTGTACTGAGAGGACAAGG
>JASSUY010046299.1:0-15399 GCA_032466535.1 Forpus xanthops | reverse complement strand
GTGATTTATGTTATACTTTAGTTACTAAACTGTTCTTATCTCAATCTGTGGGAGTTGCATTCTTTTGATTCTCCTCCTCATCCCCCCGGGACTGGGGAAGAAAGAGGGGGGAGTGAGTGAGAGAGCGACTGCATGAGTTTGAGGGCCTTAAACCGCGACATCTGGGAAGAATATAGAAAGTTCTACTTGTTTACTAAAATTTGGTGGACTGAATTTTCAATTTCTTTATGAAGTTTTCAGAACTGGTGTATGTTGGGAATCTTTGATGATACTGTGGAGTTTTAAGCTTCTGGGTTATGTAGGCATTTTGTTTGCAAGAATTTGTACAAATAAAGAAAAGATGTTCATGGAAAAGTGTTTATTTTCAGACAGAATACTGGAGAAAGGGTGACCCTTCAAATTGATTAGTACATGAAATTCGTTGTGTTTCTAAGCATTTCACTGATTCTTTTTGCCACATTTTGTAAAGAGAATCAATAGTTATTAAAATGCCATAGGCGGAACAAAAAAAGGTTTAGTTTTCCAGAGGTACATAGAACAGTGAATATATTTTGAAATAAAGATTGAAGAGTGGGAGAAGTTTAATCACTGTATTTGTCAGCATTCACACTGCTGAAAACTTTAACAGAAGGTAAAGTTTCTCCATGTAAGATAACTAAACTTCTGAGAAGAATTTGGGACACTACATTTTGTACCAACTACTACTTACGTGATTTCACTCTCAGCAATGTGACATGAAGAACCTCACTCTTTCCTTGGCTTGTATTAAGGTTTTGGCATCAAATTCTATCTGCATATGCTGCTAAGAGGAACAGACAAAATGTGTCTTGCAGAAGGCTAAGCTACTCAAAGGTAGGTGTTTAGCCCTGGTTTAAGTTCCTATTTCACATGAGTTGCAAGAATACAGGTTAAAATAAGTGGCTGAGCTGCAATCCTTACCCTTGTTGGTGAAGTTTAGAAGTTTCTTGCCAGTAAAATTTAGCAGATTTGTAGTAATAGTACTATTTTCCTCAACTCCTATTCGGTGCCCTTGCTGAGCTATTGCACTCCTGCTCCTGTTGCAAGTCCTTGCTTGTCAGTCAAATTGCCTACCATAGTCTGGCATCACTATCTATAGTTAGAAGAGTAATTGGTGCTATGCATGAGGTATTACATTAGCACAAATTATTGCTATCTTGTGGTGATATTCACCTTTGGATATGCCACATCATGATGTCATTTGCAATCCAAGGTACATGTAGTCTGTCAGATGAAGTCAGTTATCTGGTGAGCCCAGAAAAACAGAAATTTCCAAATCCTAATAAGCCAAACTAAACTACAAACAAAATTCAAACTAAAGTAAATTTAGTTTGCTTACTGAAAGTCTGAAAAGCTCTACTAATTCTTCATCTGTTACACTGTATTAATTCGCAAATACATATTTCCCCTCAGCCTCTCCCTAGGCAGTGTCAAGTATTTTGAATAACCTTTTGTTTCCAGTTATATTATATTTTACTGCTTCTATACGTTTAAGTTGTCGAGCCAAGGAAAATATCTTGAGGTTCTACCAAAAAAAAAAAAAAAACACATACTACTTCTAGATTTATATCTAGCTTTGTACCAATCATTAACACTAATTGATCTCCCTTCCTGATTGCTTTAAAAGAAAGACTGAGAAGAACGGACCTGAAGACAAAAATGCCCTTTGGTAATTTGAGGTGATTCTTCCATTGTAAGAGCTGAGGGACATACAGAGTGAGTAATCTTACTATATGGATTACATCTATTGAATAAAATGCATTTTCTACTGCAATATTTAATCTGATATATTTTTAACTATGATATAATTACTCTAATTCATTTTAGATAGATTGATTCTGATTTCCTGGATGTACATTTTCTACTGAATATGAAACTCAGCAACCACAGAAATTATTTGGGTGGGTTTTGTATTTTTGTTTGTTTTCTTGCTGAAGCAACACCATACAGTTGTGTATTCCTTTAATGCACATCTCTTCTCACCATTAGAGATTTCTAAGGAGCCTCAAATATTTAAACCCCTCTGCAATGACAAGCTTCAAAGATTCTTGGTTTTCTTAAATTTTGTCCTGCTGTTTTGCTTTACTACAGTAATTTTTTTTCTAGTTACATATATCTAAGTAATTCCCTATTAGTATATTCAGCATGAAACCACTAATCCAAATTAAGGCTGAAAAAACACTTCAAACAACAGATAAATACACAATTGGCAATTAGGACTTTTAGAAAGGATGAAAACATGAAATCCCACTTTACCAGAAGAGCAAACTTGTTGAACTAGAGAAATGTGTGAAATGCAATACGGCAATGAAACTGGATCCAAATGTTCCACCCAATGACTAGAAGCTTTCAAAGCTTTCAGTGCCCGAAAGCTTTCAAAGAGAAAGCAACAGAAGAAACAAAGGGAGAGCCAGCAGGCTCTGTGATTCTTAGTTTGCATTTGAGATGTGAAGTTGTTCTCCCTGAAGCTCTTTCAGAGAGATCTGAGGTGTTTATGCATGGATTCATACCATTGGGCATTGCTGTTCAGTTTGTACAGCTTCTAAAACTTACATTTTTAGCCATACAAGTAACAAGGATTTATAGACAATGCCTTTGAAAGCATCTCAAGATCCCACAGATGTACACTATCTCTGTTGCTATTACGATATTGTTCCAGAGCAGCAATTCTCACAGGAGCAAGTAGTTGAAGGATGATAACGATTTCACTGCCTTTACTTCCTCTGAAAATTTTTTGGTAACAAATCATAGAATCATAGAATCATAGAATAGTTAGGGCTAGAAAGGACTTTAAGATCATCTACTTCCAAGCTCCCTGCCAGGGGCAGGGACACCTCCCACTAAACCATGCCACCCTAGGCCATGTCCAACCCAGCCTTGAACATTGCCAGCAATGGAGCATTCACAACTTCCCTGGGCAACCCATTCCAGTGCCTTACCACCCTTACAGTAAAGAATTTCTTCCTCAGATCAAATCTAAACTTCCTCAATGAATAAATGAGTACTGAAAGAGCACTGTATTGAAACAAAGACAGAATATAAACCCTTGATATAGTTCGCACTCCACTTCCATTCAAAAAATATTAGTCACAGCTCAGGCATTGGGATCAAAAGTGAACTTTTCTGTTTCTATTATTGATATAACATAGGTCATATATTATACGCAAACTTCATAATTCAATAATAGAATAGTTAGGGCTGGAAAGGACCTTGAAATCATCTAGTTCCAACCCCCTGCCAGGGACAGGGACACCTCACACTAAACCATGCCACCCAAGGCTATGTCCAAGCTGGCCTTGAATACCGCCAGCAATGGAGCATTCACAACTTCCTTGGGCAACCCATTCTAGTGTCTCCACACCCTAACAGTAAAGAACTTCCTCCTTATATCCCACCTAAACTTCCCCTGTTTAAGTTTGAGCCCATTATCCCATGTCTTACCACTACAGTCCCTCATGAAGAGTCCTTCCCCAGCATCCTTCTAAGTCCCCTTCAGATACTGGAAGGCTGCTATGAGGTCTCCACGCAGCCTTCTCTTCTCCAGGCTGAACAGCCCCAACTTTCTCATCCTTTCTTCATAGGGATGGTGCTTCAGTCCCTTGATCATCCTCGTGGCCCTCCTCTGGACATGTTCCAACAGTTCCATGTCCTTTTTATGTTGAGGACACCAGAATTGTTCAGTAGTTCAGGAGCAGAGTAGAGGGGCAGAATGACTTCCTTCAACTTGCTGGTCATACTCCTTTAGATGCAGCCCAGGATACGGCTAGCTTTCTGGGCCGTGAGCGCACACTGCCAGCTCATGTTGTTTCTCACTGACCAACACCCCCATGTTCTTCTCCTCAGGGCTGCTCTGAATCGCTTATCTGCCCAATCTGTAGCTGTGCCTGGGATTGCTCTGACCCCGGTATAGGACCTTGCACTTCATGAGGTTGGCATCAGCCCACCTCACAAACATGTCAAGGTTCCTCTGGGTGGCATTTCTTCCCTCCAGCATACCAACCGAACCACACAGCTTGGTGTCATCGGCAAACTCGATGAGGGCACACTCAATCCCACTGTCCACATTGCTGACAAAGATGTTGAACCAGGCTGGTCCCAATACTGATCCCTGAGGGACACCACTCATAAGTGGTCTCCAGCCATAGACTGGGCCATTGACCACAACTCTTTGCATGTGGCCATCCAGCCAGAAGTAAAACTTTTTTTTTTTTCTCAGCAGAATCTTGAAAATGTTCTCTTTTCCCTTCCAATCCTCTTCTTTCACTTACACAGTTTTTTTTTTCATATTCCTAATATACGTACCTTGAGAAAAATACAGATCTCTGCTCTAAAGCATCACAATGAAAAATGTTCTCTATCTTTTCTCAGCTAACAGTATCCTAAAAGGACTGAAAATATTACCATAATAAAGACAGTGATGAAAAAAGAAAACATGACAGCAATAGTTAGGCATTTCTATTCTCGTCAATGATTATGAAATGGATTTTCTAGCCCCAAGGAAAACAAGGGAGAATGGCAACAGATAAGTTCAACATGGAAGGTAAAGTTCAAAAGGATAACATGCACATGCTAATTTCTGTTGTTTCTTTATATTATGTATTTGCAACTTAATTGCTTTATCAAGATTGTTTCCAACAAATACTGTAAGAACTATATTATACAAGAAAATAGGTTTCAGTAAGCTTGACCAAAAGGATGAAAGAAGATGGTGAAGATGTCAGTTACTGACAGAAGAAGGAAAGACAATATGAGATTGATAAACACTGATTAACAACCATGTTAAGTGGCACAGAAACAGGCACATAACGCAACATCACCTGTGGAGAAGGTTCATGGTCTTTCACTTAGAAAACCTGCACAAATATTTTGTTGATTGTTTTGATTTTCAGCTCATATTCATTTAGAAGTAACTAATGCAATGTTATTTTTAAATGAGAGTAGTATATCCTCTGTTTGAAATTAAAGCTAGAAGTACAAAAATGTTGCTCCAGTTGAATAACTGTTATTATTATATATTACAAGGCCTGATTGAATTAGCATACTAATGGCATTCTGATGTGAAGGAGCTTCCAGAGTCAAAGACACATCTTCATAGAGGTACAGTCAATGCTCGTTTTATTCACAACACTACTGAGATTATATAGGGTTTTCCAAGGTTCAAGCGCAGTTAACAATTCACTCATTGGTTAAATAACACTGTCCACGCACCTACAGCTACAACTTGATTGGTTCAAAACAGTAGCTCATGCCTCATGATGTTTCTAGCCCATCCCCTCTTGCAGTTAGCTGTGTCTTGCTCTACGTCTGGCTAGCTTGTTTATCCCGGTCCCACTCCCTCTCTTGGTTGCTTCAGGGACACACTGTCCCTTAACAATGGGCTCATAGGCTGGGTTGTGCATGTAGGCCTGCATCAATACACTATGCCCTTTAGCCTCTAAGAATCTCTCTACAGCATTCAAGTATCATCTCTTGTTAGGAAGAATGAGTATTAGCAGGAAAGTTTTAAGAATACTGCTGGTGCAAGCACCTGTTTATCTTACCTGGTAAGAGTGGGTGTAAAGTACATCTTCAGGGAAATGAATCCAATCCTGGGTAAGGGAACACTGAAGCAACTAATGGTGACAGGGTTTGTGGCGAACTTTCCAGTTTTCCTTCTGATTTCTTGCTTAATAAAGCCATAAAACAGTAATTGCACCAAACCTCCTCCCTCATTCCCCCCCACCCCAGCTTTGGACTACAACAGTTATCCACTCAAGAAGCACAGTCACATCCAGCAAACACAGTATTTACTTTGCTCACATTAGTGTTGTCTTAGCAATGTCTCTTTGAAGCTGAAGTACTCAGAAAATAAGATAAAAAGCAAAATAAACCTATGATCCTAATGGATTAAAAAAAAAACAAACACAAAAATCAGAGTGTAGGTTTTTAGGATGAGCAGTCCCATTTCCTAGGGTTAAATTCTGACCTTGTAAAAGCTTACCAAATCCCCTGCAGAAATGTCTCTTGAATCACACATGAGAAATACATACATAATTATGAACATTCATCAAACAGATCACATATTGAAAGATGCTGACCCAGTATTCAGAAGCAGTATGAAAATATTATTACTGAAAGAAAAAAAATAAACAAACAAACCAGGTTCTTAAAACTAATAGTTTCCATAGGTTTCCAGATCTTGACAACTTATGTTTTTAATCTCAGAGTCAAGCACCACTGAAGGATTTTCTTACTTGTGAATCACCAATGGATGACTAAGTGCACAGAATGGTAAGAATAACTGAGGTTTATTTGAGATAATAATTTTGCAATGGCTTACTAATAATTTATTCATAGATATATATAATAATGAAGATATTACTGCGAGAGAAGTGATGTTTGACAGTTGATAATACAGATATCATGTTAAGTAGTAGAATTTTGCCAGTAATGGTAGCTTGCAGCTCTTTCATATACAGCAGTACTTAATTAAATCCATAAGTGAAGAGTGTCCAGATGTTGGGTTTTAATTTAATAATGACGGAACCAATGAGATGCTGATAGGTTTGTAAACTAAGCCTTCAGAACATGAAGAATTCCACAGGGCCTTTAAGAAAAAAAAAAAAAAAAAAAAAAAAAAGAACAAGAAAAAATGAAAAGAAAAAAAAAAAGAAGAAAAAAAGAAATGAAATCTTAGCTGGCTTGATGGAAACACAAAGTTAAATGAAAAATGATCATTTCTGCTGTATGCACTCATGCAGGCAGCATGCAATAATAAAGCTTCTTTCACACTAATGATCAACATAACGAGGAATTAAGCAACAAGGCACACAAAACCAGAAATATGACTTGTCAGCTTGAGCATGACACAATTCTAGTTAGAAAACAGTTATACAACAGATGTCATGTTTGTACAGGAGAAAGGTCACCATAGTGAGCTTGTTTATGCTAATGAAGAGAATCTACATGCAGCATGCTCACAACATAAAAGTAGATCACTCTGCATTAAAAAACATTCATTCTCAATGTACTAGTACAACAAAAAAACCATACACATTATCCATTATAATACAGTGGCTATCCATGCCTCATCTCTGAATTTTGCTTGTTCTTTCCAAGGTGAATCCAAGCTTTTATCATTTTTAAGAAAATACACTCAAAGTCAAAACTTTGATAGGTTCAAAAATTTCTGCTATTGGGTGCACTTTACTAAATCCTCAGTTCATTCTTTTGAACAAAAATCAAACCATTTCATTGCTGCTATGATATTCCTAAACCATTCTCTGGTGTTACAAATAGGACACTGCTAGTATTCAGCATAATGCATGAACAGAGTCAGCAAGCTATAATCTAGTGGGAAAAGGATAGCTTTTTAATTTCAACCAAATAAAAACTACTGAAAGATCCTATTTGTCAGTGCCTTGCTTCTTTCCACCCTTAGCGTAATAGATCAGAGTGGATGTACTAAAACCACGTTATTAATTTTGCTCATTTAATACTTAGAGTTGTTATGAACTGCTTGGTAGCATCTTTATGACAGAAACAATGTAATTATAACATGCTGAAAATGCACTACCACCATAACATTTTGGTAAGTCATATTCACTTAAATGTACTACCCAGAAATTAAAATTAGAAAAGAGATCAAATGTCTGGATGGATATGCTTAAATGAAAAAGTTTGCTTTTTCATGTAAGAAAACTCTAAGGAGAAGACAATGAAGCTAAAGCAGAAAAAGTGAGAAAATTACTGTCTTCAAAAAAAAAGAACTTCTAGGATGAATAGTTGGTAGTAACCAAATGCCTTCCTCTTTTCCCTTCTTCTCTCCCCCACCCCAAGACATCTAAGCAAAAGGTACTTACAGTAGGTCTGGTTAATATTTATTTTATTATGCTTTAAGAGCATGATAGCAACAGCATAACTGCAGATACAAAGACAGAAGTTTATGACAGAGAAATGTAGAATAAGTAGAAAGATGGAAAAAAAGGCAAGAAAAACATTGCACTGCTACTGTAGAGCATCTGACAGGAAAGGATTTTTAAAGATACAGACGCTAAACTGTTATATTAAGTCCTGTTATATGAGGCAACTCAGCTATTGCATTGTTAAGCCATACATTACTACAAATATTTAAACAGCTTGCAGCTTATTTTTTACAAGCAGCCATAAGCCAACTTGCATTCTACAAATCAAAGTGGATGATCATTCGTACTAATTAAGCACCACTACAGATTGTAAATTTACTGCCCCTTATTCCTAGAGGCAGCAAAAATTGAATACGTAATACCTGTTGATAATCAGCCACAGAATTAAAGTGGTAAGTGGAAGGCTGTCTTTTTATACTGCAACTTTCAGAAGCCAGTTACTTTCAAGTTTGTTTATGTGAAAACCTGTACTGCTTTTTGCATGCATCACAGACACCAAATCCTGAGCACAAGCAAGCATCCTCTGGCAAGCCCAGGTGACTTGAACAGTTTGTTCCCCTATTGAGGAGTACTAAGTGTACTAGGTGAGCAATAACTCATTCATGTTCATGACTCTGTGGCTAAACGAAATTCAAATAGCAAGTGCCTATGGGATTGATGGCAAGGCAGTATGTTTGGTAAGGGTCAGTGGGAGACAACCATTAAAAACAAAAAAATTCTCTGCATAATATTACGCTATTAATGGGTGAAAAGTTTGACAGAACTTGTAAAAGTAGGACATCCTAAAACATAAGTAGATTTTGAACTGGTATTTTGAAATTGTCTACTTAAAAAAAAAATAAAAATTGGACAAAAGAAGAGAGAATGACTGCTAGAGGAAGTTGCAGCTATGCACATACAACAGTAAACAGTTGTGTGAGACTCCAAAAGCACAACACAAAATTTAAAGACCACTAAACTAGAAAGGATTCTCACTAATTGGGAAATGAGTTATGGATGAATCTAAAACCTGTTTACTCTCAATATGGAAGACAAAGAACCAAGACAATAGCAGTTCCAAGGTGTGAAACCTACGATATCAGCACAAGGCAAAAATGGTAAAGACAATGTAGAAATCATGCCAGCTTTAAAGAATTTCTGCTCTCTGCAGAACAAAAGTACAGATTCTTTTCATCTACAGACTGATGGAGATTGACATAGCAGTGCTGAGTTAGACTTCTTTTGGTCACAGAAATAGAGAATCATACTGTGATTATTTAATTCTGTTTTCCAGACCCATTTGAATTAAACTCATTAGCAACGGCACATGCTGCAGAGTGTCTGTGTGATGCCTGCATGATATTCTGGACTACCTATTTAGCTAGCAGCCATAGCTAGAATTGTATTGCTTAACGTGATCTTATGATCAGTCACAATGCTAGTTGACTGTATCTATTAATCTCTTCTAGTCCATTTTAGTAATGTGATCGACATGGAAGAAATTATTCCTTGATCTCTCAATAAAATAAAGCTTTGTAAAAGAAGGTGAAGGAGGTCAAATTGGTATTGATTAAGACATATTAATCATTTATCATTTAGCAGCCTGCCACATCAATCTGTTGCACACACAGCTCTTTCTGGATGACTCACATGTTTTAAATGAGTCTCAGGACACATATCAGAAAATTGAATAAATTTAGGCCAATCTTAAGGTGGAGATCTTGAGATTCTGCAGCAGAAAGCAAGTAGCTTTCTAAGAAACATTAGGACTATTTTCTGATATCTTCCCTTGAATGGGCACAGCAGCTGGCTTAATATTTTACTTTCAACTTAGTTGAGCAGCAAGATGGTCATGTTAATCACTTAAAGAAATTGTAGCATTTCTCTTCATTGAAGACCTTTTCCCATGCTATCAAAACCTATTTAAAATTTAGGTTTTAATTCCATAATTAGGCTTCATATTAGGTCACCTTAATACAGAAAAGAGACTAAGCAGTGTGCTTTACAGTTCAGACAGTTATTTATGAGAAACATTAATTTTACTGCTACAGACTTTAGCTTGCACTTGCTAGCTATTAGAGTGCTCTAAAGCAATTTCAGTTGAAAAATCTCAGTGTGTGGCATGGGAGAAAACAGAGAAATCAGAAGTATTATCCAACAATTTACAGTTATTGTAGAAGATTGCATGATCCAAACTTTGTTGATCATTCTGATAGCCAGACTCTGACTGTAGTTATGTTGTATCCACTAACATAAAATACACTATATTAACTTCCATTCTTTCAAATACTTACCTCAAGCTCTCAGTCAACACTGTTTAAACTTTTTCAGAGTAGCTCCACAGAGACAAGAATATTTCTTCCCTTTGAAAGATTGCATTTCTTCCTTTTTCACCCATTCCTTCCTAAATACAGACTAGCCTATAGTCTTTTTTCATTACTGTATACCCTATGGATAAAAGGATTCATTTCTCATCTAAGCCAAAGTCAGAACTTCCATTTACCTTTAACAACACATCTAAATGATTTCAAGGCTAAAGAGTAGACTTTCAAATACTGGAAACATTGTCCAAAAGTCAAACAAAACAGAGCACTGCTTTCTTCTGGGGCAAACATGTTCCGGGGGGGGTTATTTTGTGAAATAGATACATATTAAATTTATACAGCAAAACAAAAGAATATGAAAGAATACAAAACAAACTATTCACAGAAGCACTAACTTAAGGATTTCTGAAATACTGCATTCTGAACTGTATATCAGTATTTGTATACACTGAAAAAATAGTGTTATGCAACTCCCTGATAACACTTCTATCTGATTATTGTTAGCTTCTAAAATTGCATTAAGAAGAAATAAAACAGGTGAATATTTTGTTTGGGTATGGGGTTTTTTTTCCTTTTTTTTTTGTTGCTTTGGATTTTTTTTTTTTTTAATTACAGCAGCAAATCTGTAGTGATGACGGAATGAACTTAATTTTTCTGCTTACCTGTCAAACTAAGTATCTTAACTATTTAATGTATATTACTCTAAGAATGTGGGACTAATAGGGTGAAAATTATATCTCGTATCATCTGATATGTTATGTGTTTTTCTTTCAAACCTGATTTCACATCAGCACATTATTCTTATAAACACTTAGGTGCACTGTGAATAAAACGATGCACAAATACTATTTTCCAAGGTTACAACTTGCTCTTCAAAATCTCACACAAAAGCAACAAATGCAAACATAATTGCCACTTGGCTTCAACAGAAACACAGCTGAATCTATCATTATCTGTAATAGCATTCCTTTGAAGGAAAGCTACGAAACCAAATAAATGGCCAAAGTTGTTAACAATATAATGAGAAGTGATAACTTATTTACTCATTTTTTTCCCATTAAAATCCCATCATGAATGGCCATCGTAAGCATGTCTTACTCCTGCAGATTAGTTCAACTTTGCCTGAAATCAATTCCTTGTAATGCAATTTTCACAAGTACTCCATACAAGATAAATACAGGTAGATGTGCTGTTCCATACAAAAACATTCCATATTTCCTTTTCCTCTTGCATTGAATCACCCAATATAAAAAAAATATATGACTGCAACCATGACATTTTTCAACCTTCCCTGAAAGCATTTTAACACAAAAGGTTGAAACACATATTCCACTAATGCTGGAGAGAATGCTGCTGAAAAAAAAATCCAATTTCAAAAATTATTCTTATTTTAATACTCTGACTTCAGCTAGAACACTGTATATGTTTGGGGAAGGGGTTCTAATTTTATTGCAGAAGTGTCAATTATCTCCTTTACTGAGCAGAAGGTACCCACCTCCTAACCTGTCCAAACTCTCAACTGAACATAGACTGGGAAAAACAAGCAAGCAAGCAAGCAAACAAACAAAAAAAAGTTAACAGCATGGACATTTGCAGCATGAGATACCACATATTTAATTTGAGAGAGAGCAATCAAATGTTTAAATCACCTGTTTAAAAACAAAAGCAAACAAACTCCCAAATCTAAACAAACAAAAAAATGACTACCCCTCCAAATTGCTTATTCTCATTTTCAGTGGAAGACTTTTATTTAACATCTAAGATAAAATAGTCGCTGTTAAGGATAATTAGCCCCAGAAGGGATATACCATTACAACATAAAAAAAACCCTTTTTTAAGTATTTCTGAATATTATAGGATATTCACCATTAATATACACCTCCCAGTTTCAGTAAATTCCAACACATATTATTTCACAGACACAGCAGAACAGAAGAGTTCGTATCTGGCAACCCATGAACAAGAAATAAGTGCAGACAGGTACACTGAATAAAGTACTGACTTACTTGCCCTAAATAAAAGGTACTCAAAAGAAAAGAAAAGAAAACAAAATCTCACAACCAGTAAGTGCTGAATAATACATATTAAGACAATAATTACAACTGTTTCTTTTGTCCAAAGTACTTTACTTAAAAACAAAACAAAACAAAAAAGTACTCCAGGCTTCAATCAGCTAAAAACAGGCTGAAAAAACCACAAAGTGTAGATTGCTTCAAGAACCTTTCAGATTAAACTGGGTTTTTTTTTTTATGGCTCTATCTTCAGAAGACTATCCAAAGGCTCAGAAGACAAAACTTCAATGATCCATTGATACAAAACATACTAAAAGGGAGGTTTCAAAACCTGCTTTAATCCAGTGTTTTTTCTAAATCTGAAGCAGCATGTCAATATATATGAATGCAGAACCACAGCCTTATTTTGCCAGAAAGAAGTATTGTCAGATTTGGTTCAAATCACAGAACAGAACTGTGCTAAGTATTCCACACTGTGGCATTCACAATCAAAAATTATTCAAGACGGCTCATGTGAATCTCTTACACGTACTCAACCAATGTCCCACAGACAGAATAATTCCATGAAAAAAAAACAAAACACACACACACAAAAAAAAAAAAAAAAAGAAAAAAGAAAAAAAAACATTATTTCTAGAGTTAAGGAATCTTCCCTGACTATGTTTTTGTAAGAGGATACCATACTATCGATTCACCTTCCAGCAGAAATTCTGACATGCTCTTCAGGAAACAGAATTTTAACATTACTTGACAAAACTGTATTAATCCCAGTATCTTCTAAAGTTCAAATATTGTTTAGACAGCATTCAGTGATTATAAACATAATAACATCATTAAATTATCAATAAGTGTGTAAATAAATATTGAAAAAAACACCTAAAACAACCCACTAATACATATCGTCCACATTCACTGATGCTAATTCTCAAGTCTTCATAAAGCATTAAGTTGGCACGCTAGCTGGTAGTTGTAATTATTTTCTCATGCTTCGGAAGGTATTTTAGAATCATTTAAGAGCAAAGGATGAATGGTGTTCCAGTAAATCTCACTAAATCAATGCATGGACGCAGCAGCAGAAGCAAACAGGCTGACAGAAGTCTGAACACCCACAAAGATAATAAAAAATACTGTTCGATACAGTTACTTACATCATGGGCTACGAGTTCTGTCTGAGTGGATTTATCTGCTTGAGAAGCAAGAGCTGTCTGAAAGCACTGAGCCTTTTCCTGTAAAACAAAATAACACATCATACCTAAGTTATGTTTTTCTTCACTGGGCTTTGCCATTACAAATATCCAGATAAGTTCAAATATCATGCATGGACAACTGTTCTGACATAGATTTATTATGGCACTGTTTTCTCTGGAAGATTTTTTTCATTACTGTTATTTCCTTTTATTAACTTATCCTTCTCTTGGACAGCAGACTGGCACAGTCCAGTTATGTGGTACAGCTGGACCCACAAGAAGGATGTCACTGAAGCATAATGCAAAACAATCTTCTTCCAGAATAGGTACGGGTACAAAGCACCCAGCAGTAGCAGCAACTTCTGCAAATACCAGCACCATTAAAACAGACAAACTAATTTGTATTTATTTTTTAAAGAAACATTAAGAAACATTAAAACTCCACCAGAGATCACAACACTGAGATGATTTTCCCATTTGCATGATGAAAACATGTTAGTAAAACCTAAACATTTCCTGAGTATTGTACCGATTTCTGCTTTTCCTATGCTTGACCCCCTGTACCTCTATCATTTTTGGAAGTGCAGCATGGAATTTCTGTGACAGGCTTGAGTAAGAAATCTGGCTGCTCTGATGTAATTATGCTTCACCCAAAAAAAGTATTTTGATACTTCCTTTGAAACTCATCACTAAGTACACATACTATATAATCTTCCAGAAGAAAGTATACAGTGAAACAACTGTAAATATGCAAGATAAGGCAGGACAAGGCACAGAGAAAGGAAAGATTCCATTAACAGAAAACACTGTCCTTTACTGCACTAATACATGTTTCTGCATCTACCGATTCAGTTTTATGTTCAGCTGTAACCATACAAAATACTTTGACTCAAATTCCTCAAGATGACAAAAGCATATTTTAATGTTAAGTATTGCGGTAAAACAAAATTTCTGTAAAGTGAATTTCAAGTTAATTGAACCTCAAGTTGAATGAATCTTAGTTTTCACTGAAAAAAAGACACAGAAATGTTATTATTTGTGGCTGTTGTCTATGTTCTGGTTTCTTTTACAATTATCTCTTCAACATATTTTAAAAAACAAATATTAATTTCAAGACAAGACACACGTAACTACATTAAGTGAATTTTGGCCAAAAGCATGTAAGCAGCCAGAAGACAACACCTAAATGATCCCATCTCCAATATCTCAACTATTCAGATGCTGTTTGACAGTCTGAGCCTGCACAGTTACTATGATCTTTGGCACTGGAACGGGTTACAACCCAGCAGTGCTACCATGACCGCAGCAGCCTATGGCATGAAGAGGCAGTCTGAAAAGGAAGACAATTTGTTCTATTTACTTTTCATTAAGGCACTACAAATGGAAAAGACAGACAAACTTCCAGCTGCCCAGATACCAGAAAAGGACTTTTAGAAATAAAACGTGACCCTTTTTCTGAATTCAGCAAAACAGCCAAATAAAACGTCTGTACAAAGCAAGTAGTCCACCTTAACATTACGTCATAACAAAGAGTTACCTCCATATATTGTCCCATAGCGGCCTTTAACCACCATCACATCATTTCTCTTAGAGACAGTTACTACTGTAAAGTATATTTTCAAGCAATTTTCCAAGTACTAAAACTTACTTCAGACCTTCCTGCTACTTTAAAACACCAGTTATCTTTTTTCAAAGGCTTCCTCATGAGCCTGAATAATTAGCTACTTATTCCATATTTGACCCAGTCTTCCTACCACTAACTGCATATGCTGCACCTTATCACCTTTTCCATAGCTACAAAAAAGCTTCCAAAAGCTTCCAAAAGCTTTTTAAGTCTATGCTGAAATTTAAGGATTTTAAGAAAGTCAAAATATGTGTCGTGGTTTCAGACGTAAATCAATCTGCCTGCCCACTCACTCCTCCCAACCTTCTTCCCCCCACTTCGGGGGGGGGGGGGGGGGGGGGGGGGAATGGG
>JASSUY010046293.1:0-10031 GCA_032466535.1 Forpus xanthops | reverse complement strand
CGCCTCAGCACCCTCACAGGGAAGAGGTTCTGCCTAAGAGCTCATCTCAGTCTCCCCTCTGGCAGGTTAAAGCCATTGTCCTTGTCCTGTCCCTACAGGCCCTTGTCCAAAGCCCCTCTCCAGGTTTCCCCTATAGGCACTGGAGCTGCTCTAAGGTCTCCCCTTCAGGAGCCTTCTCTTGTCCAGGCTGACCCAGCCCTGCTCTCTCAGCCTGGCTCCATAGCAGAGGTCAGGCTCCCACCTGGTGAGATACTGTCTCATTTACATCCAGATGTCTTCCCAGCCCCTTTGAAGGTTTCTCAGAAGCCCCTTCCTTACCTCCCCTTCCCTGGTTCGGATTTGCCTTCAAGTGCAAGTTCGTCTTTCCTGGTTCGGCACTGCCCAAGGACGCTCCTCTGGCAGAGGGAGCTTTGCTGAGAAGGGCACTGGAAGTGCCCATGTGGCTTTTCAGAGGAGAACAGGATGCCCAGGCCAAGCAGCACCCACTGCCTCAGTGCTGCTGCAGGTCTGGGGTCACAGCATCTGCCCAGTGCCCTGGGGGTCTGCGCTTTAAGGGGAGTCAAGGCATGCAGCGGAAAGCACCTGGGTGGGAGCAGCATTGGAATGATTGACTCTGCTGGAGCCTGGAAGGAACTGCAGTTGGAGGAGACTTTTGGCATGGAGGTGATTTTGCTCTGATCTTATCACCAGGCACAGGCAAACCTCTCTCCATAGCAATGTTCCTTGGTGCTCCGCCAGTCCCCAGGGCAGGGTCACTGCACCAGCCCTCTGTGCTTCCTTTGAGCATCCAGGCTTCAATCCCAGATTGCTTGAATATATTCCACTCAAACACATTGTCTGCTTAAATGCTGCTGTGCTGTGGGAGGTGGCCCTGATTTGTAAAACCAGAGCAAGGAGCAAATCAGTGGTAAGTTTCTGGGAAGATCGGACATCAGGATTTTAGCCTTATCCCAGTTAATTTGTGCCAAACTTGAGAACAGCCCCAAAACTGGATCACTTCCAGGAGCAGATACACAAAGGAGCAGGAAGTCTGACTGCTTCAGATCACCAGTGGTTACAAACATGAAGCTGGAACGTGATATCTGTGGTCCCAAAATGTGCTCCCCAGTGCATGGCATCATCTCTGTGTGCTGTGTGGAGGTTGGTGAAGCTCCTCTGGGCTGGGGGAAAGGATTGTGCTTGGCTCTGACTTTTGGTTGGCTCCTCACTAATGGCTCACATAGATCAGACTTAATCAGAAAGCCCTTGGAGCAGGAAAGCACATGTACAAAGAAGAGCATGATGAAGGATAGCACATGGAGCCTCATCTGGACTGAAACTGTTAGAAAGCATCTCAGTAGCTGGGTTTGCCACAGGAATATTCCACTGCTGGGACACTGCAAATCCTTCCCACTCCAGCTTCTGCAGAAGCAGCTGCTTAATTTGATATTGCTGCTCATATGTAATTAAAATCATAGATTCTTAAAAGCTGGCATGGGCAGTAGATGTCATGTGCTGAGCTCAAGTCTTCAGTTCAAAAACCCCAAACCACTCCTTTTCCATGTTTTCACACTACAAGCTCTAAACAGTTCAAGAGTTTCTGTAATAATCATGTCTCTTCTATGCTTTGGGACTCTTCCAGCCCAAGGAGGTGAATGGTGCAGTCCTACCCTACGTCCTGGAGGTCCGTGGAGGTGGTGGCACTTGATGGCAGTGGCACTCAAGCCTCTTCTGCTGCCCAAGGACACTTCCACCAGCAGCTTGTGTGCACGGGACAGTGTAAAGCTGTGAAACTTTCTTCAACCAATTTGTGTGCTGGGGGTTGCTGATGACAAGTTTCGGGTGTAGAAACCATAAATCAGTGCTTAGCGCTTGTAATAATATCAATACAAAGAATTATGGGGCCTTGGGGAAGGGGTAACTAAGGCATAGCCACTAACAATTGGGATAGGGGATAACTAAAGCATAGCCAGTAACAAATGCTGTATGGAAATACAGCTAGAAAACTGTTCTTGCAGCAGTGGAAGAGCCATGTCCTGTGGAGAAGAAAAAGTCTGTGTCTGACAGGTCAATGCCTTAAACGTTTGAACTTTCTTCAGAGGTGACCAAGCCTTGACAAAAGAACTGAGTACAAGCCCTGCCAACACTATGAGTTTTCTCATCTCTCATCTAAATAGTAGCTTTGTCTGGTCTTCAAGAGGAAGAAAAGGAGAAGAGGAAGGGAAAGAAGCTTGATAATTAAGGAGAATTCCCTGGGATGCATTAATGGAAAGTATAGCCTTGTGAAACCATAGATGAGCTGGACTAGAGATGGGCACCAGAATGACGTTGCTCTGGGGAGAGGACATCTCTCTTAGGGTGCACTTTACCTCCTCCTAAGGTGAACACCAAAGGGTAGATCTCCTGCAATGATGCCCAGCAGTGATGGAGTCCCTGTAGTGATGGAAGGGAGTTTGTGGGAGCTGGTATTTGTTGCAGACAAGAAAGACTGAGGACAGGAGTTTTACCGGGAGCCACCACTGGTGGCCCTGCTGGCCCAGGGACCCCTGGTTTAGGGGATTCAGCCAGGCCACCCTATGTCTTTAGGATGTAAGGTTACCTACCTGCCAGCTAGCTGTGGATTGGGGACTTCGGTGGCAGGGAACACTTCTGAGGCTGGAGGGATGCTGACTACAACTGAAACCTGCAGAGCTGCATCCCGAACAGGCTCACCTTCCTGTTACACATTGGGACATGGTCTGTGGGACACCAGCAGTAGGACACCAGTATGCTGATGGCAGTGAGTCCATCCTAAGACTCTGCTGTCTAATGTGGGTTTTCCCCCAGCTGCCTCCTGCACCCCAACTTCTCAGTGGGGCTCCAGGCAGCGGGAAGAAATCACATCTCCCCTGGCTTCAGCCCCGTGGAAATGAGATCTCTGCTGTAAGCTGGTCATGCAGCTCCCTCTATAGTCAGTGGAGTGAGACGGGGGACTCGTCCCACTGTCCTTGTCACCGGGGCTATGCTCTCCTCTCCAGGCAGCACAAGCAGCCAAAGGGGTTCAGCTGCACCAGTTCCACTTGCCACCTCCCAGATGCCTGCAGAAAATCTGCATCTGCACCCTTGAAATCAAGGGCCAGAGGCTGAGCCCATGCAGGCAACACTCAACTGTATCTGCTTGAACCCAAACTGTCTCAAAAAAGCAAATGTCAAATCTTAATCCTTTCTGGGATATGATAAACAGGCAGGTAGGCTGGGAGTGCTTTTCTTTTTTCTTTGCACAAGCCATTAAATAATCCTCCAATGCTGATGGAAAGGTGCCAGGCTCAGCACCGGGGAGACAGGAGACCCCATTCTCTACCAAAACACTGAGCCTTAACAAATGTGACCTCTCCAGGTGCCAATTCCTGCTCCTCCACAAGGCGTTTGCTCTGGCAGCCTCAGCACAAGTGAATTCATAACACATATAATTTGTCATCTTTTCATCAAAAAGTGTGTAAATCCTTTCCCCCAAGTGCAGAGCTGTTTCACAGCAAGGCTATAAAATCCTGTGGAGTCTCTGTTCCAATGGAATGACATTAGTGCCAATAATCTGGCAAATATCAGGGTGAATTTAACCAAAAGAACTAACACTGGGGCCCTGATTCACAGCGGCCCACAACAGAGCGGAGCAGACAGGGTTTTGCAGGACCCACATGTGGAATTTCACTCGCAACATCCTTTGGAGCAGAGGGAAAGCAGAAGGAATGGAAAGCAGGGCTTCAGCATTCTGGGAACTCTTCACGTTCCCACAAAAATCAGTGAGAAAAGAGCAATTCACCCTTGTTATGAGTTTTAGAAGGTGAACAAGCAAAGTTTCATCTAGCTGGGGTTTGGATTTGATGGCTCTGCCAGAGGAGAGGGCATCCTGTTGGGATGAGCCCATCCATCCCCCTCGGTGGAGGAGTGGCACCACTGTTTGAGTCTTCCAGCCCAAGTGTCCTCATCCAGGGCCATGCAAAGATCAGTTGTGCGGTCTGACCACAAAACCCCTGAGCCCTTGCTTGAGTAACTGGCGTCCCTGGGCTCATCTGACCACCCACCCGCACCAGGCACAGTTCTCCCTCAGCTCCCAGTTCCAGCCTGGCAGACGCTGGCGCATTCCCACCGTTGCCACTTCATGCAATATCTCCGCTCCATCTGTCATCAGTTCCTTTGCATGTGGTTTGCAGACTCCATGCCCTGCTCTGCCTGTTGCTGGCTCTGCGACAGGGCATTGCTGAGGACTGTCAACGGTTTATCAGGCTTGCAAGGAAATAAATGGAACAGGGGAGGAACATGGCATGGCCCCAGTGCTTATAACCATCTGGGTGACAGTAATCCTTAAATCCTTCACCTGTGCTGCTGAGACAACCCTTGACCATAAAAAAAAAAACAACTTTTAATTAAAAATTGTTATATTTTTTGCCATTAGAAAATCACCCAGCCCTCTGCCAGGGCAGGAGGACACTTCCCAGCTCCAATTTCTGCTCCCCCTTTGCTGCCTGAGCCTCACGCCCTGTGACATACAGAGAATTCCATGGCATTTTCTTTTTCTCCAAGTTAAAAGGAAAAGAAAAAAGTTGACCTTGTGCAAACATTTCTGCTATTTTTGCACAAATAACAAACCCAACCATTGGAAATAATGCAAGTCATGTCTCCGTGATTTTCTGATGTTAGATGCTTTATGAATTGAGGTACATAGCCCAGTGCACAGGATGGGATGAGAGATGGGAAGCACAGATGCAAGGAAAGGCAGTTTAGCTGGATGTGTCTGTTAGACTGAATTAATACCAAAATCTCTTTGTCAGTTCTTTCATGGACCATTTGCAATGAGTTCATCCGAGCTCGTGCACGCTTGCCGGCAGGGTGAGTGCGCTGCATGCTTCCTTGGCAGCTCCCGACCGGCTCATGAGGCACCAGGGCTCTAGGAGTTGCATTTGTTTAAGGATGTTATGTGTGGGACATGAATGGAGCAATGCGATGGTTGAAAGAATCAAGTCTTATAGAGAAAACACAGTCTGCTGGGTGAGATGAGACATGAGGCAATTGTGAGGGAGATGGCAGATGCTACAGGATGGTTAATTCCTTAATTCTAAACACATTTAGTCAAGATGAGATTCTGGGAGAGGTTTGCCCATCGGCACATGGCTCAATGATGAATTAATACTGTTATCAACAGGGAAATGGTGAGGTTGTTACGTGGCGGGGTTTGTGTTTAAAAATAGTTTTTAGAAATTCCTTTAAAAACAACTTTTGAAAGATTGTTTCCAACAATTATTTCAGAACAGCCCCTGAATCCGGGAAGCAAACTAGGGAACATGAAATCCCCTGTGTCAGAACAGAGCTCAGGAAAATGAAGTTTCAAAGGAATGCCTTTGCTGCAGGAAACTTCATTTCGCTCTCTTTTGTATAGGACGATGGATTACGCCAACAATAAACCATTCCAGCTACTGTGAAATTGTGCTAATAGGCTGTGGGTCGGGGAGCTGCTCATGCATCAGCATATTTATTACATACTTTTGTATCTGTTAGCTCCAATAACCACATTTTTGTTAGAAACCACGGGGGGCTGGAGAGCTATTTAAATTTGGCGGTCTCAGATTTCAAGAGCAGGAGGCAGGAGATGGAAAAAGACAATTGCAAAGAGCATCTAATGGAGTGAATGACCCAGCAACTGGGAAATTCACCCTTCCAGCAGTGCCTCCTGAAGGCCCGTGTGCACCTTCCTGCATGCTTGTTTGGGGAAACTGAGGCACAATATGGCTCTGTCTCCCACCCATAGGTACCACCTGCACCCAGCTGTGGATTTTGGGTACAACCACTGTGCTGCCAGCTAGGGAACTGCAGAGATAAATGGTCAGGAGATGGGGAGCAGACTGCCTAGCTGAAGAGGAGAGCTGGAAAAAGCAGGAGCAAGGAAGGTCCTAGGAAATGCTGAAGTCAATGAGACAGAGATGGGTACATGTGGTCATCTACCAACACAAGGCAGGAACTGCCTTTCCCAGGGCAGAAAAGCTGGGGATGGACAGCAGATGGGACCTGCCCTACTCTCCAGCTGAGCATCCCCTACCTGGACTGTTCCCCTGTGCAAATCCCTACTGATGTGCAGTGATCTGGTGGCTAGGAAAAAAGCACTTATCTCCCTCAAGTCCCACCAGATCCTCAGGAGCTCCCACGCTGAGGAGGCAGCCAGGATAAACCAGAACCCTGGGAAGAAGTGAGCTGTGCTTGCGGAGGGGAGGAAATTCCCATCACCACCCCAAAACCCATTCTGGGAAGCAGGAAGGTCAATGAGAATCAAGCTCTGGACATCAGCAAGCACCAGTGTGATGGATACCCGCCTGCGACACTGCCCGGCCCACTCCAGGAAAGCCTTCACAATCTCCCTTTGTTTGCCTCAACCTAATGCTCTGTTCCTTCAGCTGCAGCCTGGCCAGGAGAGCACAAACATGAACATTATAAGGACACAAATCCACTCGTGAGTGGCTGTCAGCTTGCACCAGAGTGGGGTCCGGATGGGATATGGGTGTTGGGGCTGGCTGGGAAAGTGGCTGTGCCCAAAAGGGCAGCTCCTGTCCTCCTCCAGAGCCATAGGTTGGGTTTATGTCCCACCAGCTCTTGTTGGCTGGAGCTGGAGCTGGCAGTAGCATCCGGGCAAGGCAGGTGGAAAAGGGCTCACTGAGATAGTCTTTATAAGGTGGAAAGGGGGAAGTTGGGCCATCTAAAACTGTGATTTCTTTTTCTGCTTTGGCACAGAGTGTGTTTGTTCTCAGTGGAAAAAAAAGAAAAAAAAAAACAACCCAAAATAAAACAAAAAATACCCCAAAGCTAAACGAAAACATGAAGAAGCATTCTCATTAAAATTTGGGAATGCTGAAGACCCAAATCTTTCCAGCCAAAAATACCCAGATCAGGCCAAAAAGCTTTCTATTTCTCATTGAAATGAGTCTTTAGAGAGAAAAGAGATGAAGCTTTCTGCAGGAAGCCCCAGCATCTTCTAATCTGGCTTTTGAATGTTTGCTTGATGCTTCTAGCTGTGTCTAAGATTCAGGATTTAAATCTCATCCAGCAGACATCTGAGAATTAAAAGAGTTCACCTGCAGAATTTGCTCTTATTGCTGCTCCAGCCCCAGCTGAAGCCCCAGTTGCCCTGATGGCCATGGCAGGAGAAGAGGAATCATAAAAAAATCTCCATTTATGGAGCTCAAAGTAAAATTGATTCCTGTTTTGCTGTTCTCACCTTTCCACCATTCACTGTGGGATGTTGCGTGTGTGGGTTAAATGCTACCTGTTCCCGAGCAGCACTGGGGTGAGGGAGGAGGATGGGAGCAGGAGATGGGCTGGTTTACAGGCACTACATCTAACCCCACACCTGGGAATTTATGCAACTCTGCCCTTACATGGGCAATGAGCAACTTATCTGAGGTTATTGGAGTGGATGCAACACAAGTTGTAAGGGGTAAAACCCAAAATAATTTGAAGTCATCCTCAGCAGTGAGGACTTCTTGTATATTGGTAGCCTTGTCCTCCCTAGGAGGATGGGAACACCAGGGAGAGGTGATAGCAAGGAACATGGTGGTGAGAAATGTCCTTTCAAGGGGCTGGTTTGAGAGAGGGAGGAGCAGGAGGAGTTTGGCAAGAGCAGGAGCTGAGGAAGCAGGAGCAGCAGGAAGCAGCTGAAGAAGGAGCTGTGTGGTCCCAGCCATCCCACCCTTAACCCAGTACCTTTGCAGGCCTTGCGGTGGGAGATGGGCTTGCTGAGGTCTCGGTAGAAGCCCTCCTTGCAGTAGTGGCAGTGCCGCCCGGCAGTGTTGTGCCGGCAGTTGAGGCACACGCCGCCGCTCTTGCGCCCGGACAGCTTGTAGAGCTCCATGTTGAAGCGGCACCGCCGGGCATGCAGGTTGCAGTTGCAGGCTGAGAGAGGTGAAGAGAAGAGACCATCAGCATCTGCACTGGCCATGGAGGTGCCAACCCCAGGAGAACCCAGTGTGTGGGGCTGGACACACTCAGAGTCATACTGGGATATCAAAGGATGGGGTGCGCTGGTGGCACCTCTGGCTGTGGGAAGCCAACTGCTAACCCACATCTCTCCTCAGCCAGTTCCGTGATGAGTCCAGCTTTTTGGAGAGGAAGATGAGGTTGCTGAACCCTTGTTTCACCACCCTGACTTGCGACAAATATGCCTTTTGCCTCTCCCCATTATTACTGTGGATTAAAAGCTGGGTGCAGGCAGAGCTGTGAGGGCAGAGAGACTATCTGTGGTTAGGAAATGGCAATGCACAAGTCCCCAACTGCTCCTCCAGCTTTGTGGCAAGTGCTTTGTCCCATGCAAGCACTGCTCGTCTCCCTTCTAATCTGCTCTTGCACTGTGGTGCTTCACAGAATCACAGACGCATGGAATGGTTTGGGTTGAAGGGACGAGCTTTAAAGCTCCTCCAGTTCCAACCCCCTGCCACATGCAGGGACACCTTCCACTGCCCCATTCAACCTGGCCTTGAACACTTCCATCATGCTATTGTTGGTACAATCCCCTCCAAAGAGCTGTGAAAACCCCTCGTCCCAGATATTCACAGTATTTCCACTCTCACCAGTCCTGACATGTGTCTGAACCACAGATATAATTTCAAGCCCTTTCTAGGTAACTTCTTCCCTATCTTTCCTTCCCATGCTTGGTACACCGAGCACACGGTTCTGTTACATCTCTACATCCCTCACCTCTAGCTCTACATCTCTCACCCCACCACTGGGACAGGGCCAACCTTACACTCAGTTTGTCAAACACCAAAAAGTCCCTTTCTGCTTTGATTGCATGTGCTGTGACTGAACCTGCCTGGAGAGTCCCCACCATATGCAACCTAATGTCAACACAAGGACTACTTTAACAGGGGGCCTTTGCAAAGGACGGGACTTCAAAAGCTCGACCCCTCGCCTGCCTCTCCCCAGAGCTGTCACTGGAACATCAAGAGGCAGAGGCTGGGGATCTGTGCTTTGCTGAGAATTTTATAGCTTGTTTTCTTTTCCCTTTGCTTTTATTTGCTCTTCACCCCTGAACAATGCATCTGTGCAATGCCAACCCACAGCTGGGCCTCTTCGGCTCAGCATGAAGGTGTCATGGCTCTGGGCTTGTCACCTTCCTTTAGAGTACAGACATCTTAATCCCTCATTCCTTCCTGTTTACCTTATGGTGCTTGCCCGAGACAAAGACATGTTATATTTGCCTAATTATCAAATTTCAGACCATAAAATTACAGTGCAGTTCCAGATTATTTATCAGGAACAATCCTCAGCTAACTGACGACATGAAAGCAAAAGGGATAGCAAAATCTCCTGGGCATGTCCGACCAGCAGGATGGAGATTGTTCTCTCTGTGCTTTGCTACCTGAATTCCTCTGGCTAACACAGTGAAGCCCAACTCATGTACCCACCAAATGCTAGCAGAGCAGGAGAAGCAGTCACCAACTTGCTAATGGTGAGGAGAGAGGCCTGGGAGCGGATTGCCAGCTGTGATAAAGTGAGACTCCTGACTGTGAGCAGGGTCAGGACTTCGTGCTGTGCTTTGCCTTGCCTTAGACGAGCCCACCAGCTTGTGGGTGTGCTTGTCATCTCCCAGAACAGGAATGAACCATTAAGGAGACCAGAGACCCAGCTCCTGTGTGCAGAGGGAATCACTGCAGTTTAGACCTGGACACATCTGCTGATGCTGCTAACGCACTTAAATACCCTGTTTGCAGCTAAAAGAAGTGCAGGAGCCTACACAAAGTGCTTCTGCATCCCACCTTGTAGGTTCTTCCCCTTCCATCTCACTTTCAGGAAAAGCAGTCTGTGCTTTGTCAGGAGTGCTCAGCTATGCTCTCCTTTTCTCATGGCATGCCAAACAGCCCCTGTCACCACGATGGCTGCACTGCAGACAGCATTGTACAGAACATAGAATTATAGAATCCCAGGCTGGTTTGGGTTGAAGGGACCAGCTTCAGCAGCTCATCCAGCTCCAACCCCTGCCACAGGCAGGGACACCTTCCACTAGAGCAGCTTGCTCCAAGCCCCTGTGTCCA
>JASSUY010046287.1:0-51887 GCA_032466535.1 Forpus xanthops | reverse complement strand
GTCCCTGGGTCGGCCGGCGAGCAGAGGGGTCAGAGACAGGGGTGCCCGGAGCGGCCTGCGTTGTCCCGGCCCTCAGACAGTGAGGCCGGGGCCTTGTCCGGTGGGGCTGGACCGAGGGATCTCAGGAGGTGTCTGTCCGAGCTTGGCTGTCGGTGGGGGCTCCCTCTTCATGTTTGCCTCCGGTCGGAGCATCCCCGCACAGGATCCCCTAAACGGCGCTGCGAAGCCCGTGCTGTGCCCCTAACCGGGGAAGGGGTCCCTTTTGCAGGCCTACCAGCCGGGCAGTGCTTTCCACAGGTGCTTAGTTTCAGGGCAGGAGGGGTTAGAAATGGTATTTTTGGCTGTCTCTGTACGTTTATTTCGCCAGGGTCGGGTAAAAACTGAATTTTCTGCTTGTCCTGGATTTTGGGGAAGGTATCTGAGATTTGCTAAAAGTGGCTAATAGAGACCTTGTTTCATTTTTTTTCGTTTGTTTGGAGGGTTTTTTTTGCTTCAGTTTGGGTTTTTTTTTTTTTTTGTTTCTTTTTTTGGCTGGAAGTTGTAGAGAAGCAAACTCTTCAGACACAACAGGGATAGTTGGCTCCAGCATGCAGCGGTATGGCATGTGTTTTCTGACACCTCAAACCTGGAAGGTGTGGTAGCTTCTTCCCCCTGGAAGCCCCTTGAAATCGTGGATTCTACTGGGGGGTAGATAAAATTGCATAATCTCTGGCCTACTGCCTTTTCCCACTCAGTCACGGGGAGCAGCTGTCCATGCCCAAACACTCAAGTGCTCTTCCTCTTCCAGCTCTGGCATGGACCTGTGCCCAGCTAGTGGGTCATTGCCTCCATGTGGGGGACAGAGGCAGGGCCCATGCCATTCTTTGTGTCTGTCAGCACAGGTAGCCTGGGAAGAGCATCATAAGCTTGCACAGCTTGTGTTTTCGGTTGCTTTCACTGCCAAAAGTTAGCTCTTTTGGAACTGAGTAAATACTGCGCACCTTGTACACGGTGTAGTCTAGACTGGCCTGGGGTTGCTGGAAGTGTGCTGTGTGGTCAGGCTGTTCTCACCTTAGTCACTCTGTGCCAAAGCTTTGCAGAGAAAACAACTGCTTACTGTCCCGAAGACCTGCACAGGTCTGCTGGTTTATTTATTAGACTAGGCAGTAGCTATTGCACAGTGTTCCTTGCTTTTGGAAATCTACTGCAGTTGGCTGTGTACTCAGGGACCAAAGCTTTCTCTGACTAACACTGATGTGTCACGTTTTTTACAAAATGATGACCTTACCCTGCCATCCTTCCATGACCTTAGCAATACGGGTGTCAAATTTTCTTACCTAGACAAAGAAAAATCTTCCATCTCCCATGTACTTTTGCACTTCCAGCCTACTAAGAGTTTGCCATCCTCTTGTTACCCTTAAAAGAGATGATATCTCCTGCTAACCTGAGGGTCTGCTGAGATGCTGCCTTTCTCCTTGCTTTTGATTTCTGCAGCGCATATTTCCCCTGTTTGGTGGTGTTAAGATAAACCTAATCACAACATTTATTGTTGTATGTGGTTTGACTGGTGTGGCAGTGCTCAAAACTTTGCTGTGACTGACTTGGCAAAAGGGAATCAATAGAGCCCATTTCCATGAGAAAGGATTTAGAGGTTGCTGCTTGTCTCTTCTGTCAAACATACTGTTCTGGCAATAGTTTCAGTCAGATCTCCTCCTGCACCAGCAGTCTCCCACCACAGACCTATGTGCAGTGGGTTGTTTCAGAAGGCCTGATCTGTTCATGTTCTTTGGTTTTTGGAAATGG
The DNA here is from genome assembly GCA_032466535.1 of Forpus xanthops. Classification (NCBI taxonomy): domain Eukaryota; kingdom Metazoa; phylum Chordata; class Aves; order Psittaciformes; family Psittacidae; genus Forpus; species Forpus xanthops. Next base: position 50,105 of record JASSUY010046287.1, on the reverse strand, counting down.
AGTGATGCCTTGTTGTCCTAGAAATGTTGCTGTAATTCTCTGCATCCTAAACAATCACGGACATTCGCTTTCAAGTATTAGCAGGCCTTCTTCTGGAGCGTTTAGTACTGAAACCTCGTTGTATACTTGTGAAATGGCTATGTCCCTTTAGTGGTTAGTGTAGCAATAGGGGCTTTGAAGTACATTTTGGTACTGTCCTAAGAGCACAATGTGCAACTGAGATTTGGGTTCTGTCTGCTGATGCTTGGTGTGTTGGTCTCTTTGCAGTGGGTTGTGATGACTAATATAATTTTCTTTATTATTTTTTGGAATTGTGTGTGTTTCCTAGAAATTTACAGGTAAAAGTCACTTGGAAGCCCTTGTTTTCTGAGCATTTCAGTTTCCTTTGCCTCTCCTAGCTCACTGCAAGCCATCCATGAACAGCGTGTGAGTAGGTATCACAGAGGCCAAAGGGTTTTTTGTGTTGGTGTTGATAAGATAGTCTTTGAGGATCCTGCACTGTGGTCAGAGTTGCCCAAGTTTAGGGCCCTTAATGTCTAGAAGCAATGTTCAGTTTGTGCTGACACTAGGGGCTTTGTTGGAGGCTTGCATAATCCTGGTAGGAAAATGTGCCAGGTTTTGGTGCTGCCTCTTGTTTGTGGATGCCAGTTCCTAGAACAATTGTCATGCTATCGTCTGCTTACAGACAGCTCCTGCAAGACTTTGTCTTTTAATCCTTTGTGTACCTCTGTGTGGCACTGAGCTACTTGTGAAATGTTTCAAATAGATACCCATTTGTTCTCCAGAAGGCATGCAGAGAGGACTGTGTGATCTGCATCTGAGAGGATGCCAAGTGGAGTAATGAACAAGTATTTCCAGATGAGTCCCAGCACACAGGGAACTGAGCCCTTCTTTTATCCTAATTATTGTGGATGCTGAGAGAGGATACTTCCTCATGGAAACTGCACCTTCTTTGGAGCCAGTGGACCCACAAAGCGATCTGTATTGAGTTCATGTAGGGCATCTACTGAGTGAATCCAGTCTCTTACAAGATTTACAAGATCTGTGCTACTTGGAGTGTGCCTAGATGTTTGCAGAAACTTTGCTTTTATACATTTGTTGAGTGAGCAAAGTGAACTGTAGGTAACATCTTGTGTGTGTTTTTGGTTAAATGAAATTTGAAATAGCACCTAATTTTGGTGTCCTTTGGGCTGTTGCAAAACTACAAACTTTCAGTCAGCCTTTCCCATCTTGTTTTGGTGATTTTACATTCCTCCTCTTCAGTGGAAGCTGAGATGCTGCTGCTCTTATTCTGAGTTGCTACCTTGTTTTTTTTTGTGCTTAAACCCTAATTAGCCATTGTCTAGCCACTCCCCTTGAACTTTCAGGGCTGGTGGGATAATATGGATACATTCATTTCACAGATACTGCATATGGCCAAAAAAACCCAAACCAAAGCTGTCACTCTGAGGGGAGAAAGGGGGTAGGGAGAAGTTTCAATATGGCAGTGGTGGAAATAAAATACAACGTAGAAGAATAAACTGGTGGTTCCAGGAAACTGTGGTATGATGAGTGTGACCTGAGCATGTTTTTCTGTCACGTAGTTCAGCCTGTTCACCTACAGGTTCATGAGTCTTGATTCCTGAGACATCCTGTGGATAGATTTGCTCTGTGTGCCCATGTTGTTTGGTGAGAGGGGCAGCACACAGTCCAAACCTTGAACTCTAATTAGGACCTGACTAATAAATATTTTTTGCCTGGTGCTTATGTAAAGGTATTTGTCATACTAGGGGTGGTAGGGAGGGATGGAGGAGCAGATTCATTACTGGAATGTGAATCAAAACACTGTAGGCACATGCAGCAACTAGCACCATCTGAAGCTGAGATGGCATTGCTCAATCCCCTTCCCTCTGTCTCCTGTAGAAAGCTGGCTGGCTGAAGGCTGCAAGTCCAGTACTTACCTGCGACTAGACCAGTTTTGCTGCTTAGTTAGGCTGGTCAAACATGCCTTTTGTGGCCAGAGCAGGCGCAGGAAACAAGGTGTTAGCTAAGGCACAGCTAATTGAAGTCTTCCTTCTTTTTACAGACATAATGAATAAATGAAGTTGCTGTGTCGTGGCTGGTTTTATGTGGTTTATTTTCAGTCAGGAAGCGTTGTCCTAGGAAAAACTTGTTGCATAGGATCATGTGCCTTAATTACAGTGGCAATACCTGCAATCCATGTGTTACCGTAATCAGAGTAGACTTGCCTCATGCAGTTGCTCTCTGCTTGTGTGTTGTGCTGCCTCATTCATCAGCTCTGTTGAAGGGAGAGAAAACAAATGACAAATGCAAACATTTAAGGTTTGGTCATAGGGAGGTGGCCAGAGGGTCTCTGGTTTGGCAAAATGTGTGGATTCATGTGAAGGGTGAGGATGAGGTTTGATCTCAGCAGTTCCTACTTGCACAGTGAAACTAAGACTTATGCTAGTGCTTAAAATAAACTTTCCTTAAGAGCTACTTTTATTCTGTGCCCCACTTTAAATGCTCTCTAGGGAAAAGGAAGATTCTGCTGATAAAACCTTTTTTCTACTCTTTCCACAGATACATGGGGGTTCTACTTTACAATGTCAGAAACAGGAGGCACTTGTAACAAAAGTGTAAGGTCCTCCAGTTTACTGTTTCTCTCCCTGTCTCTTCCTAAACCTCGCATCTGAGGAAATGCTGTCCTGGCAAAACTAAAATGTGCTTTCATTAGCTTTGGCCTTCTTCCCTCCCCCCTCTCGTCTGTCATTGGGGGCAGAAAGCATTACTGCAGTTAATTTGTCCTCTTTTGTGTGGCATAAGTGCTATCCCTGGGACCAGCTCAGCTAGCTAATGGCTTTTAGAAATAAAGCACTGAGGATGTATTCCTAATCTGTGAAGCTAGAAATTCAATATTTAAACTGCTTGGGTTGCTGCATCATTAATATCCGTACAAATGGACAGTGTAGGTCCTAATGATAGCAATTAGTGTTTTATCTGATACCTGGCTAAGTCTTGATGCTCTGAGAATTAAAACCAAGACCTCCAGTGGAGATTGTTTCCCCCATCTCTCTCAAATCGGGCTTTTAAACTGCTTCTAAAGTAATCTTGTGTCTTGTGAAGCTTTTGTGTGGGGAAGGTTCCTTTAAAGAAATAAACTCAACTTATCTGCTCAGCTGTAATGGGAAGGGAAACCTTTTATTTTTTGATGTCTTCACATATAAGCAGGTTATTTTCTTACATGAAATTCTGTCCTGTGGATAGGCTTAAAATCAGGCCAGCTTGTTTTCTTTAGGCCATCTGGAAAGCGGTAATAGCAGGGGCAAATGAATGGTATAATGCTGCATTGCTGAAAGAACATCTTTTTTTTACTGCAAGGGATTAATGTTTCTTTTAGCTGAAGTTGATTAAAAAAAAAATCCACCTGTTCTTTACTCTGAGCAGCTCCTCTAGGGCTGTTCAGCTTTTAAAGCCTTGGCTAAACATAAGCTTTAAAAGAAGGAAGTGGTGTTGGGCCACAGCTGTGAGGCTGCAATCACGTGTTGTTGGATGTAATAAAACCAGAATGCATTTACAAGCAGCCTTATAAATGTCCTCTAGTTTCTCTAGGATTAAGTTAGTAATTCAGAAGGTAGAGGTCTCTCATATCTTGTCGGATACGCTGGGACAAAAAGGCCCTTTAAAAACAGAGTGCATAGTTAGCCAGGAAGCTGAGAAACTGTATTTCACCTATTGGCATGGTCTTCCAGGTAATTTATTTTTTAATTCTTTCTTTTTTTTAATTAGTCCCTCCTTTTTAGTATCCTAAATTGATCAATCTCATCCTTCAGACTCTTGTATGAGAAAGCTGAAGAAGGAGAAAGTAAGAAATACAGAGAAAATTTTACTCTGTCAAAATGTATTCTTTGTGGAGTGATCTCATTGTTTTTTAAAGCAAGGGCAAAGAATTTCTTCAATGGCTTAGAACTAACGTAATGAAGATCTTTTCTTGTTTGTTCAAAAACTTGGAGGTACCACAGAGCCTACTGTATGTCAGTGCTGGCATGCATGCTTCTTGCTTGAGGTAGACTTAAGGTAAAATACTTTGCCTTGCATCACAGTAATGTAAAAGTGAGTGGAGGCAGAGGCACAGTGCCTTGTATGTGGTGGGCTGAGAGCAGAAAGGTGGATATTGCTCATTCATCCATGATGTCTTTATGCACCTGAGGCTTTTTTTGCTGGTAATGTGACTGAGAATGTATTTTCACGCAGATACACACTGGGGTTATGCAGATGTTCCATCTGTACTTTGCTTGGGGTCACCTGAAGTTCATGGTCAAGCTGCCTGAATTTACAGACCAGAGCACTGCTTTGATGTACTCTTGGAAAATAAAGAACAGGGAGGGCCTTTCTGGTGGGTTTGCTCATACCTGTGGCAGGATGCAAGACGTGCCACTGGTATTGGTTGTATCTAGAAAAACAAGCATATTTTTAACTCCTGTCTTAGTAGAGAGATGGTGTGTTGAAGAGTGCAGTGGTTTCAGTGGGGATTGTGTGATTTAACAACAAAGTCTGTAGTTGGCTAGGGTCTTCTCTCCAGAGCTTTCTCAGTGACTGGGATCAGTCTCTTGCCAGATTGATTTATTGTATTGTAACTTGGCCGTTGACTTAAGTGACTGCTGTATAGAAGGTCATGTTCCATTATGATTTTGAGGTTATATCTTGTAGTATCCTCCACCTTCAGGAAAAAAAAAAGCAAGCACAACCCACTTAATATTTGCTGCAGCATTTTCTTGCCATCAGTTGAGAATAGCTATTGACACATTAGTTTCTATCCTTTAAGTGCTGAATGATATCCTGGCATTAGGTCCTATGCAGTGAACCGAAGTTATTGTTGGTTAAACACTCCTTTCCAGGGATTTTTCGGAGAAGATTGTGCAAACTCGATGAAACTTAAGTACTGCCTCTGGTTAGTTGGAAAAGGTAGCTCTTCCCTGAAATTCTAGGGTTAGATCAGCTTTGTGGTGACTGGATTGAAGTACTGGAATTAGCTAGGACATAGTCTAATTGCAGTGGTTTATGTGGCTGCCTTGTTTTCAAAGCTGAAGTAGCTGGTGTATATTCCTAAATTGCCCTTTGCCAAGTGGATGGGTGCTAATTTGGCTTCTCATAGCTAAGTGCTGCTTTTCAGGAGCAGGCCTGTTTTTGCCCAGTTCAGTCTGTGTCCCTTCAGCCTGTGCTGGGACATGGGTGATATTAGTCCTCTGTGATGGGTTTACACTGTTGTTTTGCTGGGAGTTTTTAGCTTTATGCTTGAGTTGCTTAAGTATTTTTAAACTTTCTCACATTATATGCATTTTACAGCTTTTCAAAAGTAGTGAATATTCATTAGTGTTGGGGTTTTGTAAGGAACCCTGCCTTCCTCTGCTGATTGTTTGGAAGAACTTGGCCTTTTTTTAAGGCTGTAGCATCTCCAGTTGTATTTGAATTACATGGCACCTCTAAAGGTGAACTTAAAACAAACAACAAAAAAGTGAAATCTGTAAAGGGTGCTGAGAAGGAAAGTTTTAGCAGCTTTTAATTTAGTGATTTATTTTTAGCAGTCTTTGCAAGTTGCTCTAACCCCACCAGGAGTGTGACATCATAGGTCTCAAGGGTGTATTCCTTCCAAGGTTTATTAACAAGTCTTTTGAGAAGACCCTGTGTACTTTATGTGACATTTGAAGGGTGAAACTTTGTAATATTGGAGATCTCCCTCTGAAAGTTTCCCAGCAAAGCTAAGCTTAATGGTAGGTTAAAAGGAAAGAAGGGTTTGGAAGAGTGCTCTGGGGATGGCTTAAAGAGCTTTTAAAAAAGAGGGAAGCAACATGCACAAGCTTTTGTCTGTAAAATGCAGCAACCCCAATACTTATTTTTGGTCATAGCTCCAAATAAGGTGTGGTTGCATTCTCTGTAGAAAACTTTTTCCAGAGAATTGCACTGAAGACCCCTTTTGGGGGAAATAGTCTTTTTTTCGCCCCCTTGTGCTCTTGTTCTGAGACTCAAGAGGCTGTGCTTTGAAACTATTATAGAATCAACCAGGTTGGAAAAGACCTTTAAGGTCATCTAGTCCAACCCTTACCCCAGCACTCCCAAACCCATAACTAACCCATGGCACTAAGGGCCTCGTCTACATGGTGCATGAACACTTCCAGGGACGGTGACTCCAGCACTGCCCGGGTCAGCCTGTTCCAATGCCTGAGCACCCTTGGGCTCTGTCCCGACTGTAATTACAAGTTTGGCATTGTAATTTCTGTTGCATCACAGTCTTCTGATGGTGTTATTTATTTATTTATTTTTTGCAGCAGCAATGTTTGTCTCTTTGGTCTTCCCTTTGTATGGAATGCAGTAATTAGATTTTAACCTTGAGGTGTTGTTGAGTACTTCCATCTTTAAGAATCCAGCCCTAGGTAGGTGACAGACCTGTTTTGGTGGTACCTGATGAAATGTGGCTGCTTTCTGACTGGTGTATTGCAGTAGTTAAGCCTTCACTTACCACCTGATGATTCTTTGGAAAAAAACATTAACACAGTTGCTTCTCTTTGTCATGGTAAGATCTGGTAATCAGTCTTGGAACTGTGAAGCTTGCATTTTTCTTGTCTGCCCTTTGCATTTCTCTCTGAATGTAGGAAGTCTGTCAAGAAATGTATTTTTATCAGAGACTCTTGACTGGAATTGAGTGAGGACTATATCCTAACCTGTTCTGTTTGCAGGAACTAAGGAAAGCATGGGATCTGTGTACAGAAAAAGCACCTCTTTAATTGATGGTAATCTCACAGACCTTTTTGATGCCCTGTTTGTGTGCATTTGAACTTTTCTCAGTATCATTCTCATTTTCCTTTACACAGGATGCCCTTATTCCATACAAGGAAATCCTCCAGATGTATTGGGAGAAAGCAACGGGCTTTGTGAATGCCCAGTGTGATGGACTTGAACCCTGGCAACTGATTGGGTTGACGCTTTCTTCTACACTTATAAGTGTATGGCTGCATGGCTTTCTTTTCCAGTCTGAGAGTAAGTAATTGAAATAGGGTATTGCGTTTGAAGGGAAGTAAGAGAGTGAACAGAATTGTACCTAAGTAGTGGGAGGGAAGAAGGTAGAACAAGGCCAAACAGTTGTTAAAACAGACCTTGTGCTGTCAACTATCAACAAAACCCTCTTCCAAATTAAGGTCAAGGTCTGTCTAATCAATGAAACACCCCCATTCCTTTAGGGGGTGTGGTAGGCCAGCCTGGCATGTGCCTGCATCTCCTTCCCTTCCTCTTGTCTTTTGCATTTGGCTAAAACGTTTACTTGTTGCAACACTTTATTCTTGCTCCAAACCTGGGGAATTTATGAGAGCTGCGTTCTTGTGAACTTAGTCATACATGCAAAGTGTCTAGATAACTCTTGCTCTTGACTGTTTCCCTTCCTGCTGGAGGAGAAGATGTGGTTTTGATTTAGTGTTGGAGGCATGCTTCATTCTCAGGATCTACAGGATAATTGCATCTGGTGATGTTGTGTGGATTCTTCACATCCCTGGAGCATTTTCCTGTTCTGAGTGATTTCTGATATTGACATCTTTTCAGTGTGATCTCTTTTGATGAGCCTAATTTTCTCTGTCTGTGTGATGGTCAGAGGTAACTACTTTGCCCTCAGAGGAGAACATGGTGCCTTTCAGTTCTTGCAGACATAAGGGTTACACTGTGATAGCAGTTTGTTAAAAATAGAAGTTTTTAACTTGATGTTTATTCCTGTGCCTCTCTGTTCCTTAACCAGCCTTTTTAATTTTAAGGATGGGAGTAACTAAGTAGTGGGAGAATCTATGAAAGAGACAAAATGGTATGAAGCTTTTGCTCAGTACAGGACTAAGATAGCTTCTTGGCCTATATTTGTACTGCTGCACAGTATTTTTAAAGTATTGACTAGCTGTTATAAGATCAGATAAGATTGTTTGAATTTTTCAGGAGTTTGCAATCTTCTCACTCTGGAAGTTCTCAATAAAACTATGCACACTGAAATGTGCAATAGAAATGTTACTGTGAGAATGTTAATGAGTATTTGCTACAGAATGTGCCACACTGCAATTACTGTTCTTATGTAGCATTTAAAAATACATATGAAGTGTGTGTGGAAAATGTAGATGAAATTGCAAAGTCCTAAAATGGTAAATTTTTAAAGTTTGCTTACTTGTTTCTTGGTGTAAGCATCCTGTAACTGCTGCTGCTCAATTGAAATGTCTGTAGGACTCAAAATGCATTGTTGGTGACTAGAAAGCGTCTGTGTCATCCTGATTTCATTCCTGACTTTCAAGCTACCCCAGGAGTTTGCTGGTGTTTGTCATCAGTGGCTTCTCTCATTCTAGTATGTGGGCTGTGGTGGAATTTCTGCTCTTCCCTTTGTATATCCCCTTCCCCTGAGTTACCTCCCATTGCATCATGTGTTTGCAATATTGGATGGCCAGACACCAGCCAGATCCTTGTGGTATTACGGCTGAAGTACTGTTTTCTCCTTTGTTCTGGGTTCCTCATGTTACTGAGTGGTTTTGTGTTACAGTACTATTCTTATTTGAAGAGGCAGAAAATAACTTCAACCAGTATTTTCCTTTTTTTGCTAGAGGACTTCACTTTGGCAAATTATAAAATTCTGTCTCTTTCCTGTAAAATGCCATATGTGGGTGTAAATTCCCTTGTTAGTACAAAAAAATGAGTCAAATTATTGATTCCTGTAGGTTGCTACTGTTCTGCAAGCCAGATGTTTCTTTAGCATGGTCCACTTCTGAACCTTGCTCTTTGATATGCTCATCTGTCTCACCAGATCCCCTTGATCACTGTGTTATTTTAGTTTAGATCAGAATACTTCAGATACAGCCTGTGTCATGGGCTGTATCTAAAGTATTGTTCTCTGAATCTGTTTGGTTTTTTTTTGTTGTTGTTTCATCAGTCATCTTAGGTTAATTTCTGACTCTTTGTTTTTCAGGTTTAGCATCCCGAACTAAAAAACAGTTCTTTAAACTACTGAGAAAAATGCCATTTGTTGGGGCTATAGTGAGTATTTGAACCACTTCTCTTAATATTATCCCAGGACCTTGTTTCAACCTGCTTAACTTTCTCAGAGAACTTTAGAGTTCTGTGCATGTTTGTTGTCATGTTACTGTGATTGTAGTGATCTGAGGATATAGATCTGGAAGGTCTTCTGCTGCCACCTGGTTTAATGAAAAATATGATTCCTACTTAATCTTTTTGTCATAGTATCACTCTCTTAAATAGGCATGCTTTTTTTTTTTAAACAAAGAATCAGTGAATGTGGTTACAGAATTTTCCAATAACATTTCCTTGTTGCTTGATTTTTAGAAAATAAGTTTAATAACAGTTTGACTCAATTTGTTGTTTCTGCAACTGTCTTATTCTTGAGCAAGTGTGAGATAGCCAGGTGTTTGTTGTGCAACATGGAAGGACATTTTTTTTAATCAGATGACTGGCTGTGATTAGTTTGGAGGCCAGATACCTATTAGCAATAGTTAGGATTATAGTTCAAGGATAATCATTAAAATGAGACAAACTTTAATGTTTGGGAGATGGGATTATTTTTGCATAAAAACTTGAAACTTCAAAATGAGGATGTTTTAGCAGGTTAATGATTTAACGATTGAGAAATGCACAGCTTGGTTTACTTTACCCAGTAAATGTTGGTATCATACTTGATTGTGTTTCTTTCTGCTTGATGTGTTGCCATATTTACACATTGATTCAGGGGGTCAGATCTGTTATAAGCAATTTTGTCAAATGAGGGTAGCAAAGAGGAACTTTTTTCTTTCACTGTGGACATTGAAGTGGTTCTCAAGTTTTTCTTCCAGCCCTCTGAAGGGGACTATCATCCCGCCTTTATGTCTTACCAAGTGCTCCATCTTTCACCTTCTGACTTAAGCAGCCTTTGATCAGATAAATTAATGAATTGTTCTCTTCTGCTTGTATTTTTGTCTGCCTGTTAGAAATGTTCTGGGCCCCTTGTATGCAATCCCTATTTTATTTAGACTTATCTTCTAACAGCTAGAACTGTTAAGCTGTCCTGTGCCAGAGGACTCTTGGTGTGTCCTATCTGTGTACTCTTCCTGCTCTTTGGTAGGCTGATACCTGATAACCTCTCAGTTGCTTACAGGAGGCCTTGACTTTGAGGCATTCCAATGTCCAAAAGTCTTTAAAGCTGATAATATCCCAATCCCTATGTTGCCTGGAAGAGGAATCTCAACTTTAGAATGTGTTGTGAGAAGTCTGGGCCTCCTGAGTGTAAGGTAGGGATGGGAAGAAAGAAATCTCCAGTGTCTGTAGTGGAGATTTCTTTATGGCTTTTGTTTTCACTATTTTCTAAATATGTGTGGTGTCCTGTCTCTGCTCCTTCCCAGCTTTTTGCACCTCTTCTCACTGGCAGAGCATGAGAGACTCAACAGTCCTTGATCAGAGTAAGCATTACTTAGCAACAACTAAAAATCAGTGTGTTATCAGCATTTTTCTCAGACTAAAGCCAAAACACAGTGCTGCACCAGCTATTAGAAATAAAATTAACTCTGTCCCAGCTGAAACCAGCTACCATTCCCACAGGCAGTTCCCAGGGTGGTTTAGAGACTAGTGTATACCAGTTTGCTATTCTAGTCAGCTTGTTTTTGGAGGGAGAGGTTGGTAGGAAGGAGAAGTTGAAGTGTGTGGCTGTGAACTCTACTATGCTTTTTACTCATAGAGATGAAAAAGTTCCTGTCTATTCCTCTCCAAAGTATGGTTACAGCTAGTAAGTTCAATCTTGCATGCATTCAACAATTATTTATAATATGTCCAGCGCCTTTGTTGATAGTATTTTCCTTTCTTTGTAGATTCAAAAGAAGATTGATGAAGCCTTGAATGATGTCACTTCCAGTTTATCCTTCCTGAAAGATGAAAAGGATTATATCAAAGCACTGCCGGAACAAGGCATGAGTCAGTCTGAAGTACTAAAGAAGATGAAAGAATACAGCTCAAAAGGTACGAATGTGAGTCTCTACTGCAGCAGAGATGGGTCTGTTTCATAGCTCTGATATTAGGCTTACTTCTTAAATGAGTTCTAATGACTGCTACTTATAGTTTCATCTTAAATATTTCTCCCCTGATGTTCTTTGCTTGCAAATTTTTGTCTCTTTTCTGTCTGGAAGGGACTAAGATTAGTATTCGTGACTTCTAATACTTCACTTGGGTATTTACATTGAAATTCTGTTCTTACCCCAACAATTCTAGACTTATGATGGGAGGAAGCTACTTGGATGTATTTTTGATTACATTTCTGACCAGTTGCCTTGATGTTTGACTTTACCAGTAACGTGTTTGCTATGAAGCTCCAGGGAATATTCACAAAAAAAAAAAAAAAACACAAAAAAACCCCACCAAAATAAACCAACCCAACCAACAAACTTCCAAGTAGGAGTTTTAGGGAATTTCCAAGACTGTCTCTCTTAATCAAAGGCACAATGGTTTGCACCTAAACAGCCATTTAAGGAAGGCAGAGTCATGTTCTTCTGGCTTCATAAGCAGTGTCTGAAACTTGAGTTGTCTCACTCATGTAAACCTCCACACCAATTTATGTACCTGTTACTCCCAGTAAGGAAGTTTGGGTGATTTTCTGTCCAGAGATGATACGACTGCCCTGCTCCTATTCAAAATTTGAGAAATATCTTCAATTTTTTGCTAGAACAGTGTATTTACTCCAAATTCAGAAAGCATTTTGTAGTTGAGTATCCCATAACAATTTCCTTCTTTTCTACTTTAACGCATTGCTTATGTAGCATCTGTCTGCATTTTCCCTCAAATAGTTATTTCCTTCCTTCACCTGGTTCTTTCCTTTTTAATTTTCCCATGGCCTCCCTCCTTCTCAGCCACTCCCCTTTGAAAGTTCCTTAGAAATGAGGGCTGGATTATGACTATATTCACATTGTATGTGCTTGTGAAGCTGATGCCCTTGAGTTTACAAAGGCTAACAGTTAGGAGAGGGTAGCAAATAACCAAACAAGTGGAAATACACTGCTGAGGTGTTTGGTGGTAGAAAGCTACTTGTTTTAAGTACAATCACATTGGACAGTGGGCTGAAGCACTTTTCAACAGGGTATACTGCTGATGCTGTTCCATCCATCTGCTCTCATTTGTTACAGCTTCAGCATCATATCATTTTAAGTGAAATCTGAGGTGCTCAGCACTGCAGGTTTTAGCAGTGCAAGCTTGGCCTTCCTATCTGTCCTCATCTTATACTCATGATGGGTATTCTTTGAAAGTGTTTTTAGCCAAATTAGAGGTTGGACAGCAAGTTGGTGAGACTGAATGGGTATTAAATGGGTTACATATTAATATAACTGCTTGCTGCAGTGAGATGTTTAAGTTCTCTTTAGTCATCACTTATTTGCAGTTTGCTAAGTTCATGGGATACATGATGGCAGAGGCTTAGTATCACACATCTATCTGTGTGGCAGAAAAATTATACTTGTTCCTCATCAGAAAGATCTTGAAAGCTGAATCCTCATCTTTAGAGGGGACTTCTCTGTATGCTTCTACGTGCTTTCTGAGAATGGCTGTGTTCGCAAGCAGTGTGGTGTTCTCTTTCAGGAGATGTACGTTGGCAGGATGGGAAAGTCTCTGGGACTGTGTACAGTGGCGAAGAAAAACTCACCCATCTGCTAGTGAAGGTAAAGTGCAAGCAGTGTAACTGCATCTTTGAAGATATCCTTAGAGTTTTCAGGGTGACTGGAAACCCCTCAACACTCTTGCAGCATCTCAAAATAAACAGGGAAGATCTGAAACTAAGACTGCTGAACTATAAAGACAGAGCCTAGAATAAATGTAGGTGGAAGGTGAATTTAGGGGAATTAAGCAAAGCATTTCGGCAGGGTAAACCTGGGCAAGTGACTGTTTCTGAGAAAATAGAGATAACTAGAATCAAATCAGATGAGATGAAAAAGTACAAAGCTGGTAACAAGTGAACTGGAAACTGGTTCTGACCTTCTAACTCCGGGAATGGTGGAAGGCATAAAATTGGTGTAGATCAGCTTCAGCAAGCCTCCTGACAGATGTGCCTTTACTGTGGGCTGAGGTGAAAGTATCTTTGGCTGTCCTGTTACTGTGAGGCTGTAGAACCCCTGGACTAGAACAGCTTCACTAAGCAATACTAAATTCCTCTTGGTTAAAGCAAAATATAGGTTTGAAAAATGTGTTTTGGCATTACTGTGTGGTCAAAATCATCCAACAATGGAGCACTGGCATGCTTCAGTGGTGTCGTTGTTAGGTCTGTTTACCTGCTTGGGAACTTTTCCCTTTGAGAAGGTTGGAAAATAACCTAAACAGCCCAAAGGTCTGTTTTCAAATATATCTTCTTCAAGAGGGTTTTTTGCTAGCAGGGGAAGTCTCACCTTCTTGCTCCTGGGAAAGCTTTTATAACAGCTGTAAAGAGTGTTGTTTGGTGGTTGCTATTGCTGTTTTCTTCTGCGCGTTGACATTTTCTTTGCCATTTCTGGGGAAACGCGGGGTTCAGAGCAACCTCAGCTTGGATTGAAAGTTGTGGAAACATTCCCTCTGTGCTGATTATTGGCTGGTTTATTCTTCTGTATTTCTTTTAACATCCCTGCAGTCGCTTTTTGATCTTGACTGCAGGAGGTCGGAACTGATCTGTTCCAGCCTTATCCTGTGAGTCCACAGTTGCAGAACAAGCATGAAATACTGGTTTCCACAGCCACTTTTGTTGTGGTGTGTGTAGGCATTTGTGCTTTTCTAGTTGCTTCAGAATTCTCCTTTAATAGTAAACTTGAAAACTAGTTCTGCAAAGTAATTTTTTGGCCTGCCTTTCCTAAAGAAATCATAGGGTGCGTATTGTATTATTTTTAAAAAATAGATAAATGGTTAATCCTGTCTTTGAAACAAGAAATGTTGCTGTGTTACAGAATCACTCCAGAGGTCAGAATGCCCTAGAAAAACAAATGACTTTTTCTTTCCCTCCATCCCTCAGCTGTAGCTTCCTGGCTTGTGGTATTTACTAGCAGCAGGATTTAAGTCCAAGAAGATCTGCAGTATTGTTACAGCTAAATGCAGCTAATTTGCTTTTACAGTGCATATAGTAAATTCTCAAATCTGCACTGATAATCCAGTGCTTCATCTGCAAGATTAACTTTTTGTCTTTGTTTTCTGGAGGTGTATGAAGAATTTGCTTGGAGTAATCCTCTCCATCCAGATATATTCCCTGGTCTGAGGAAGATGGAAGCAGAAGTAGTGAGGGTTGCCTGTACACTCTTCAATGGGGGCCCCAACTCTTGTGGTGCTGTAAGTAGCCTGTCTTCATGTGTTCCCTGAACATTTTGGATATTTCTGACTTGAAGGTGCAAATGCACCTTCTGCTATCCAGTCTAGGTGGAGGCTGGGCTCATCCTGGTATAGGCTATGCCAATGTAGTTGTATGGAAGACAACTGATTATTTCTCCTCTCGGTGAAGCTTTATGAGCGACTATTTAATTCAAGGAAGTAATTCTCTGGACAAGACTACTTACTTCAGCCTTTTTTTCACACTCTCAAATGATACAGGCTCGATGGCAATTGGAAAAAGAGAACTAATGTAGTGTAACCTGTCTGGTTGTCAAAGACAGATAGTGAACAGAGCAGAGTCACTTTGAATAGCTCCCCTCAGTTTCAATCTCTGCACTGGAAATCTCTGAGCCTGCTGGAATGCTCAGATTGAGGACAAGGCTAGCTGGCTGGATAGTCACCAACAAACAGTTCCAAGTGTTGGTGATCGAGCAGGCATGGCATGTATTGTTATCTGTCCAGCTGGAAAGCTGACTTTCCCGGCTTATGTGACATTCCAGTGTACTGCGGTGGAAACCAATTTTAAAGCCTTGATAGTGTTCCTAGCAAGAGTCCAGATGGGTGTTTATAAACTGATGTTTTCAGAGTTGGCCAGTGAGGAAAAGATGTGAAGTTGCATGGTGAATTATTGTTACGAAAATAAGCCATGGTTTCTTACGCACCTATCTATCTTCCCTTATCTTTTTAGTAAGGTTCCTGAATTCCTTAGGCCAAATTTCCTTCCTGTTTATGTGATGTGGGGTCAGTGAGATCTTATCTCCTAGCATGGTGATCCCGTGCAGCTGGCATACGAACAGGCTGCTTAATAACTTGTGAAGTAGTTCTATTTGTGAGAAGAATCCAGAAGTCTCTGGATGTGTGGTGATTGCTGTTTGTAGATATGTGAGGGAAGGGAGGCCAGCAGTGGCTGAAAACCAGTGTGGGAGGGGTGCTAGCAAAAGAGCTTATGAGGTGAACTGGCCTTGAATGGCCTTAACCTGGCAGTTGAAGTCTTGGTTGTTAAGGAGGTAAGTACTGGAGTAGCATTGTAGAACACAACCAAACTCCAACTGGATTGAAGATGAGACTCGGCAGTGTCTGAGAGTGCAAGATGTGTTTGCCTTTGATAGCAGGAGGTTGCACCCTGTGGCCTAACTTGTTCTCTTAGGATTGTATTCTTTGTATTACCTTAATGTTTAGAGAAGGAACATGTCTTTTTGCTTATAAAAAGCGTTTAACCTCATCTCCTTCCTGGCTTGCAGTGCTGCGAACACTGGTTAAATTATCCTTGGAGTGGGGAAGAGGCTATGTCTAAAGCTGTTGAACTTTATCAGCAGCCGAGATGTCAATTGATACAACAGTTCGATAGCTCTGTGACACTTATCGTTTGCTTGGAGGACTTTGCTTGCTGAAGCCTTCAATGTGTGCGTGCAGTTTTTGTTACGTAAAGCATGTGCTGTAAATGTGTCAACCTTGGCCTTGTGTGCTCTTTCACTGAAATCTAAAAGTAGAATTGCCTAAGAGGAGAAGTTCAGAATAGGTAAAAAACTGCTCCAAAACACTAAGAAGGTGATTATAGCTAACATGAGACCTCCACAGATGCTCTCTGAGGAATCCAGCTTTTCCCTCATTCCAGAGGATCATGACATACAGCTATGGTTAAGATTCAAGCAGACGCAAAGTAAACAGATGAATATGCAGCCTATGGCAGTTACATTCTAGTTGGTTGAACAGTCAGATCTGCATGATGAGAGGGAGGGTTGAAAAACTGATTGGCCGGAAACAGGAGATTATTTTTACCTAATTGCGTACCCTATTGCAATACCCTAATTGCATCCCTGTAATTATCTTGTCCAAATGAGTCTCTCTAGTGGACTTCTTGTCTTCCTCCCACTTTACCCTTCCTGACTCTGAAGTGTCCAGAGTTTCTACTCACTGACGGAGAGATGTGGGTGGAAATGTGGAGGTCACATGTTCTTTAAGTAGCTGGGCTCAAAGACTTCTCTTATTTTCTTCTCCCCAAACAGAATTATTATTTCAGAATTACTTCTGGAGGCTTGGACAGTTACAAAGTCACTTTAAAAGAAGGCTTGTTTTTTTTTTTCAGACTGGTGCTATGCTTTCTGTCTCTGGAAGGCCCTGCTATAGCAGGTTGCTCAGACTGCCATAGTTAAGCTTCAGTAACCAGTGAGGCTGTAAAACAGAGAGATGGCTAAACCATCCCAAGGGAGGGCACAATGCTCTGATTTATCTTCAAATTGATCTTTTCAGGAGGAGCTGCTGGCTTTTTCTGCTGAGAAGTCTCCTTGTTTACTCAATACAACTTTTGCAGTGAGGAAAACCAAGACAAATGTTTGGGGTGTTTTTTCCTGAATTTAATAATCACTGTCATCTCTGAGTAGCAGTGCTGTCTTAGTGCCAGATCCCCATCCACTGGGTTTGCTAATCTGATTTAAGCATCTAGGGACTGCTTGTCCAATTTTGCTGACGCCTGGTGCTGGTCCATGAAGGCAGCTGGAGCTTGTTGGTGTTTCTGGAGAGTGTATGTGTGGCTGTGCTATGTGGAAAACACCAAAAGTTTTTGTCTGTGCTTCTGAGTGAGGCAGTTTTACTTCCTTTGTGCTCTGATTTCCACAGCGTGTTGCAAAACATCACTTTTTGGGTCTTATACTCAGCTTCTCTGTCTGGGAAAAGCAGCAGTTACACATTTGTGCTGTTCCCAGGACTTTCAGCAGCCTGAGGATCTCTGTGTGGTCCAGCCCTGTTGTCATGTGGGCATCTTCCTAAGCACGATCTCTGCAGAGCAGTCCCCCAACTTCCTCTTTGAAGGTTTTCAGTGTGTTTAATAAACGTTAAAATGAAACATGCCTCTTTAGATTTCTGAATTTAAATCAGATGAGCAGCTTGCATTATTTACAGGATTTGCCTTTATCTGAGAGGTGGGGGCTATAATTCTCCTTCATTTAAATGTAGGCATAAAACTGCTAACAATGCCCTTGTGGTGAGGGGTGTGCTGGCATGCCTTTTGCCTTAAATTGCATGGAGAGATGTTCCAGGTTTTTAAGCAGTTTTTGAAAGTAATCATTTTCAGCAGTGGATGGATGCTTCCTATTTCTCGCTAATTACTACTTTTGTTCTTGCTTTTAATCGTGTTACATGAGAGCAAAGAGGCGGGCATTCGTGATTTTCGGTGCCCGGGAGATTCTAATCATATTCCTGCAATGATTTGAAAGGACTAATTAATCTCAGCACGTAGAGGAGGAATGGAGGAGTTTGTTCTTGTCTGATGTTTGCATATGTTCCTGTTCACAAGGTGCTTTGTTTTGCAGTGCTGTGGATTTCCCTTCTAATCTGGGGAGAAATCATCACTTTTATGCAAGCTTCAATGATTTACTTTTTTTGAACTTAAAAAGAAATGGCAGCTTTGAAGTTCAGGGAAACATGGTGGGGGAATAAGGGGCGTGCACACATGTGTAGTTGATGTTGGTTTCTCTCTGAATTCTTCTTTGTACTTACTCTGCAGCTGAAAGTGAGAGAGGAGGCAAAATCAGCAAATGCAAATCTAAGCCTCCTGTAGAAACCATCTTGTCTCTTTCCCCCTAAACTCTGGGGCTTCCAAACTTTGTTGTAGTGCTGGCTGCACATATGAAGTAGGGCTTTAACAATGCAATGTGAGTGATGTGTCTTGGGGGGGTTTTAAACTCTGCAGATGTGTCAGGTTTTATCTGTAGTGATGAGTGGGTCACCTTGAGAGAGACAACTAGTGGAATTTACAACCTGCAGGTTTACACAGGTTTTACACAAGTCTGACAGTACGTTATGACCATGCTGTGAATTGTGGTATATTTTTACTCCTGTGCTACCTTAGAAACAAATTGCAGTTTGCTTTCTTATTCATGGGATAAAATGTTGTGAAACTTCTGGTTGGCTTTGTCTCCAGAGTCTGAATGGATGTGTTTCCTAAATTGAAAATACAAGAAAAAATTAGATGCCACGGACCAAAGTGTTCTTTTACATCTGACAGTTGGACAGTGATATGCAAGTGGCATGGCCAAAGAAATCCTTGAACAGAGACTATAACTCTTATTGCTGGTTTAATTTTGAGGTTCCAGAACACTGGTATTTGGGGAGGAGGGGGAGCAACAGAAGGGATATACTAAGTTTAGAAAGTAGGATTGATATTTTTCCCTGTGCTTTCTCCTTTGCCCTCCCATTTGGAAAATAATAAATTGGGAACAAAAGGAAGTCCACTTGCCTTTTCCACACAGTTTGCCTGGCTTTTGAAGATAGCGCAGGGCTGGAAAGCTGCTTAAAACAATGCGTGTTTCCAGCCCCTTCTCCCTGTGGCATCACTGGAGCCTGTGGACTTTCATTTAGAGGAGAGAAAAAAAAGAAAGTACTTGTGCAGGCCATTGGCGAGTGCTGAATCACTGCACGTTGGCCAGCTGCTGGTGCACTGCAGGCTGTGGGGAAGCTCCATCCCGTGACAGTGATTCAAGCCCTGGCTATAGCAGAGTGAGTTTGCTGTTGAGAGCTAGGCTGACAAAGCCTCCTGTAAAGGAGCAGACTCTCTCTCTGCAGGTATAAACTGCATAGACTGAAAGGGTTTTTGCTGTTCTAGCTATGCTACGCTAAAGGTGCTATTGTAGATCAAGCTGCTTTGGCATACCTACTATGTTGGAGACTCATGTTGGTACCAATACAGTGATTGTGGGCCAATTTAGGAAGCTGATCTGGCTGAAATTCAGCTTGGATTCTGTGGATTTTCAGAAGCCTGAATGAGCTTTATTTGTGGTCATCTGCATGCCTGTCTTTGTGCCTGGACATTCAGTAATGTGAATACCATGATTCCCAAATCATGCCTAGCAAAGTTTTCATGATCATTGCAGTATTGTAAGCAATTTTGCAAGCAATGTTACAAGTATATGATAAACTCATTCTTCCACCAGGCAGCAGAAGGGCAATCAATGTTATACCAGCTGGATTTTTTTCCCAAAGGTAGTAGCTGACAACCTCACAGATCTTTTATAAGAAGGTGGAGAAGTGAGTGACTGTCAAGGTTTAAGTGGCACAGCCCATAAAACTCTTAGGACATTGTGTTCCTGCTGCCATCTATTTACTTCACTATAAATGAGATGATTTCTTCATCCAGTGTCAGGCTCTCTGAGGGTTTATCTGCAATAGCTGTTGCTTTTAAACTACCATAAAAGCAGAAATTGGCTGTGGTGTGACCATCACTTCCACACTGCCTGTGGTGGTAGCTGTTGCTAGCTTGGATCATGTGGCAGGTTGTTTTGTGTGCCTATGAACTTTGTTCCTAATATCTGTACTTAATGTTTAGTCATTCTCATGCAGTCACACTTCTTCTTTGCATTTTTGGGATTTGCAGCTATGTCAACTGGAAAATAAAAAAAAAAAACCACAAAGGAAAATCTAGACTAGCAGATGTCTTGAGACGTGCAAATGTGATCTTTGTTATGTTTATTTTTTGGGGAAAGAGGTTAAAAGGGAAGATTGAAGTTGACTTATCAAATATTTGAATCAAAATTAGTCTTCTGTAAGTAGCTTTTGATTCCTCTTTTTCACATGTACTTCTGTATATATGTCCCAGGTACCCACAGTCCTCAAGCTGTAGCTTGCGTAGCATAGCAGTTGCTGAGTCCTGCAGGCTGCTTGAAAAAACCACCTCACATTTTGCTAGGTTGAAATTTTACTTTGGAAGGTTTATGCCCACACACTTTTCTGTCCCGTGCATGTCAGAACTCATAAAGGCTGCCAACAAGAGGCAGTCCTCCCACTTAAGGAATTTCTTCCTGTGAGGAGTTTTGTTTATTTATTTGCAAGAGCTCTTGAGTTCTAGCTTGCAACAGTAAACTTGATCAAATGGCTTATATGTGTACCTCTCTTCCACCTCCTGATGTAAACTTTCTTATTCTCCTATGGTCAGGGTAAAGAGGGCTGGGAAAGCACGGATAGTGGGTTGTGTGGGTACTGAGGGACTTGCTTGGGACAGTAATACAGAAATTCCTTCTGGTGTAAAATTTCTTCGATCCTTGAGGGCTTAGAAGCTCTGGCCTGGTGTGACCAGATTTATGCTGGCCTCTGCAGAGAGAAGGTTGGAGGGAACTCTCTGCTCTGCAGTGTTACAGGGTCTGGGAAGGTTTTGTGGCTCAGGAGCAGAGCCAGCCCTGAGCTGGCTCTGTGCCTTAGCATGGCACTGCTCCAGACCTAATAAACCCTGCTGGACTTCAGTTGACTTAATACAGAATCGAGTTTGTTTTTTTCTGTATACATGGCATAATTAATCTGTAATCCAGGTAAACAATCCCCAGGTAATCAAGAGCTAAGTATGTACTGGCAGTTTCATGAGGTGTGGTCATGTTTGCCAGCTCTAGTGGCTGTGCAGCATGATCCCCTCTTGTTAGGCTTTTGAGTTGAATTTTATTTTTTGCTTTCCCTTCTTTCCTTCACCTTTAAATAGAAGAGTCAACATTTACTTAAATGTGCACTTTCAAGCCGAATGTCAGAAAGCTACCTTGAGCTGTTTAGTGCCTTCTGCTGCCTTTGAAAACCTGAGTTGCCCTGCACATCTCTTGCCTCTGAAGTGTCTCTGGACAGAGATGCTGTGGCAGCATCCATGTAAGTGTTTGTTTTTCTTGTTTACTTCTTTTTCACAACAGATGACATCTGGAGGGACTGAGAGCATTCTGATGGCCTGCAAGGCATACAGAGACCTGGCTTATGAGAGAGGCATCAAACAACCAGAAATGTGAGCAATAACTGCTTCTTGCTTTTCGCTTTGGGGGCTTGTGGAGTTGCTGTTCTTCTGAGTTGAGGTGGCTGCTAGACCTCAATAATCCTTCATTTCATAGCTCATTACCATCTCCTCCTTGTCTGTGTCTGAAGGAGAGAAACCAGAGTTAAAAGAGATAGTGCAAAAGCACAGGAAACTAAGCAGCCTGGGAGACATGAATGTTGCTGGGGGGCTACAGTAGCTATTCTGTGCAGAAGTATTTTGGCAATACCTTTTGATATGAGCTGCTCTGGACAGAGCCTGCTCATATCAGCTTTGGACCCCTCTTGAGCAGAGATTGTCAGGCCCTTTGAAGTGTTTAAGCGTTTGGATTTATTCAATTCAGAGAAGGTTTAGCTTGAAAACTCCAGGACTGAAGCTGGGGCTGGTTGGAGCTGAAAGGAAGAATTGTGCTAATCGTTACACTGCTAATAAAGGATTTGCTCTAATGTCCTTCTTTTTTCGACACAGTGCATCAAAAAATGTTTCTCTGTTAATTGCTTGAGAGGAAAATGTAAAAAGAGATGAAACACTGTGGTGTTCATTTTCTGCTGAATTCCTGCAGTTCTTTTCTTCCCTAACACTTTTGCATGCTATTAAAGACCCTGATAAAGATATGATAGCTCAGAAAATGAGAGTATTTTTCCCAACTTTTTGCATTTCTTGGTCTGTATTATTTCGGGCCAGTTGAAACATGCAGTTGGGCTGTTTGTGACACGTCTGTCACACACAAATATCTACAGGTTGGATTGTTTTTGGTTTTTCCCCCTCCTGTTCACAGTAAAGCTTAGGTGCTACCTGTGTTGATGTATGCAATCTGTTACTTTTCTAGGTTGGTCCCAGTGAGTGCTCATGCTGCATTTGACAAAGCAGCACACTACTTTGGACTGAAGTTGATTCACATACCATTGACCAAGGCTATGGAAGTGGATGTTCAGGTATTGCTTTAGGCCGCACAGCACTCTTTCTGTCGGAAATTAGCATTGGCATTGTATAGCAAATAGCAAGAAATCTATGTATCCAGGGAGCAAGTCAGTGGATAGAGAGGAATGAATGCTTCCTGGAAATAAAAATGCAGGAGTAAGTAATTGTCATTGCAGATAAGGTTTTGTTTGAAATAATAGGATGTAAACCATCTCTTTGTGTGATTCACATAGAATCCTATAATTTATGCATTTCAGGAATATCCCCAAATTTCTGATGTGGGATAACAAAAGTGTTCTTGTATTTCCAAGTGGATGAGTTAAATAACTCAGTTGATATCTACTGATTCTCATAGCTCATTGCTTTGCTTTTTACAGGCTTTTGTGCGTCGGTTTTTAAGACCAGACGCTGCATGGTTTCACTTTTTATCTTTCTTGGCAGGCACTTGGTAAATGGAATATGAGCATCTTCTCTCTTTAAATCTTCAGGCAATGAGGAGAGCTATCTCAAAGAACACAGCCATGCTGGTTTGTTCCGCTCCCCAGTTCCCTCATGGAATTATGGACCCAATTGAAGAGGTGGCAGAGGTATGGCACCCCTGGGACTTCTGGGTGCTGTAACAATAAACCCAGGATCTTCTGTACAAGAGCATCAGGGGTGTTCCAGGATGTTAACCAGTGAATCTGGTGGGAAGAGCAGGCTGTGTAGGAGAGTATTATTATTATTGTCCTCAGATCAGGTGTTAACCAACAGCAGCATATGTAGGACGCAGTTTGGAGTGAGGGTGAATATAGGACTTTTTTTTTTTTTTCCATTCTTAATTGCTGTGAAAAGGTAAGTTCCAAATACCAGATATTACCTCTGGGCATTGTTGTAAAGCTGTTTGTGTGGGTCTGGATTTTGGACTTGAGCTAGTGCATTTGGTGTGTCATAACAAGGCAAAGCAGCAAGTCTTTTGCACATGCTTTGTCTCTGAACTCTCAAGTCTGCCATAAACTTCTGCTGTAACTGAAGGTATGTATTGTGTATGTGGCTTATTGCTCTGATGCACTCACTGTGAAACCAGCCAGAAGGGCTCATTCTTTGCTACCTGAAAGGAAACAACAGCAAAATAGTCCTGAAATGAAATAGCAGCAGAATAGTCCACCTAGTAGAAATGCTTTGATTTAGACCCTACTGATTGTAGCAAGCTTGGCACAGAAGTCTGAGGAATGCATGAAGGGAGCAGGAGTCACAGGGCTGGGGTCTTATTTTACAAACATGCCTTTTGGTTTTTCTCTCTATGCACCAGCTATTTATTTTGTATGTAACCAGCCAGGGCCTCTGACTGTCTTTTCGTTTGGATCACACCCTTACACTTTATTGCAGATATTCAGACCACATTGTCACGTCCCTTTGGTAAATACAGCAAACTGCCAGAATGTGATGTTCTTTTTCCTCTTGCTGGCAATCTTCACATATGTGGAAGGCAGGAGAAGGCATCCCATAAGTAGCCAGCCCTTAAAGTTCTCCTATCCTCAATGGCTAGAGAGTGGCATGATGCTCCCAAACAATCCAGGAAACATTTAATTGTGAATGCAGAGTACCTTTTGGTGACTAGAGTTTGGGTGCCCTAACCATATTGTTTTCTTGCCTATTGCGTGTTACTCACTAGAGTCTCTTGTTCACACACAGCTTGCGGTGAAGTACAAAATTCCCTTCCATGTCGATGCCTGCTTGGGTGGTTTTCTCATTGCTTTCATGGAGAAGGCAGGGTTCCCTCTAAAGCATCCATTTGACTTCCGCGTAAAAGGTGTGACCAGTATTTCTGCTGATACCCACAAGGTAAGAAGTGGGGAGAAAGGTCTTCCAGTGCTTTCACTTTTGGGGAGTGATTCCCAGTACCATCCCTGCTTTTAGGCACATTTCTGCTCTGCTGTGTGGAGAGGTGCTGAAGTGCAGGGGTAGGGGCTGCTCTATGCAGGTGCTTTGTGCAATAACCCAGAGTACAAATGGGATCTTGGTGACTGCATGCCGTGAGTGCTTGAATGTGTTCCTGTGCCCTCTTGCTGCTTTTTAATGCTTTCTGTGCCCCTTGCAGTATGGCTATGCTCCCAAGGGTTCTTCAGTGGTGTTGTACAGCAACAAGAAGTACAGAAGCTACCAGTTCTTTGTAGCACCTGACTGGCAAGGGGGCATATATGCCTCCCCCTCCGTGGCAGGCTCCAGGCCTGGTGGAATCATAGCTGCATGCTGGGCAACTCTGATGCACATAGGAGAATCGGGTTACGTAGAAGCTACGAAGAGGATCATTAAAACGGCTCGTTTCATCGAATCAGAGTATGTGCATGCCTTAGCATACTGTTTAACCCTCTTCTGGTCTCCTTCTCCCAAACTGCCTTTATTTCTTGTGCAACTTTTCCCTGGAGCAGTTACAGCATGGTACCTGCTAGGTAGGGATCTAATGGGCAGTTATGGGAGAAGATGTTTTTTTTTATTCCCGGGTGCTGCTTGTGCCAGATAGTTGTGAGGCACATAGAGGAGGAGTACAAGCATCTTTATTTACCTGACTTTGCTTCTAGAGTTTCTTCTGCCTCAGTTATAACTAAGGGGGAGTCTGGATGACAAAAAAAGGGTTATGCTCTCTTGTTGGGGTGCTTGTGTTGCTATGTGAGCTGATAAGTTGTTTTTCTCTGCTACTCCGCCTTCCCTTGTCTCTGTTTTCTGTCTTTTACATTTCCTTCTGTTTTTTCTTGATTTTTAGGGCCCGTAATCACCTGAATCCTCTTGCCAGTCCCAATGGCCTGGGATGATTGCATGATTTTTTGGTTTGAATGTGCTATCATCCCTTGTTTTCCGTAGCCTTTCCCTTAAGGCTTCAGAGAGATGGACAGAATGTCTTTTTCCTATGACCCTGGTCAGTTGTTTCTTTTCTCCTTTTTCTTTTCAAGGTTGAGAAAAATCGACAGCATCTTTATTCTTGGGAAGCCTGAGGTGTCTGTCCTCTCCATCGGTTCAGACACTTTTGACATTTATCGATTATCTAATTTCTTAGCTGCAAAAGGGTGGAACTTAAATGTCCTACAGTTTCCACCAAGGTGAGTTTGTGGTAACCAGTGGAGTGATGTGCATAGCCAGGATATGCAAGATGGTCATCTTCAGACTATGTAGCTGTCATGATTTGCTGAGTGGTGTTGTCCATATCTGATAAATTGTCCAAATCTGATAAAATCCCTCTACAGAGGAAGAATTACTTTTGTAATTGCTCATATACAGCAGTTACTGCAGTGAGGATAAGGCAGTGGTAATTTTAATGAGCCTGGCAGAGGGCAGATTTTGGGCTTGCTTTCTATTTTTTTCTGTCTAATACAAGCAGAAAAATATAAATAGCCAGGCTGTTACCTCATGTTAGTTAACTGCTGGTTTGTAGATGTATTTATTTTCAGTATCTTCCTGTGCTGCCCACTGAAGATGAAGGTAATTGAAAGAACAGTGAAAGATTGATCAGTTTCAGTGATCTTTCCGTTTCCAGCTTGGTGTAAAATGAATGTTTTCAAAAGAGACTTTCCTTAAGTAGGTAGTTGTTTTCCTGTGGGTAAAAGAGGCCAGTGCTGTCAGGTGTGGCTGCACAGAAAAAAATTTGGTCTTTCAGTTAACATGAGGTGAAGCCTAGAGAGCCTGAAGCAATAGTTCAGAGGTGTAAGTAGCCCTGTTCCTTCTGGTGGATGCTAACTTCCATGCTGTGCGTGTCTGATGTTTTATCTAAACTGGAGAAGAAGGGGAGGGAAACGATGGCAAGGATTACTGTGCTGTCAGGCAGCTGCATTTTTCTAACTAGAAGTGCCTGGAATGGGATGAGAAAATTATAGGCCTTTAACCCTGTATGGTGAAGTCAGGAAGAAAGGAGGAGTTGCCATTTTGCAAAAGAGCTGAACTTTACACTAGCAAGTATTTTGCAGAGATTACTTTTAATTGGGAGTGGATCTTCTTCTCCTATTACACTGCTGAAATGCTATTTTAAGGAGATACACAGTTGTCACTGGCCAGGGAAAAACTAAATTGCTGTCAGTTGCTGAGAAAATGCAGAGCTGCACATACTTGAGATGGTTAATCTCTCCTCTCTCTTCTGCTTGCCCAGTATTCATCTCTGCATTACACAGTTGCACACAAAGCCTGGTGTTGCTGAACAGTTCCTGAAAGATGTCAGAGACAGCATTGAGGACATCATGAAGGATCTCAATGCCAAGACCACAGGGATGGTAAGGAGGCCAACCAGAGAGTGTGAGAGTATGTTTGGGTGTGTTTCTCTGATGGCATTAACGATCCTATGTAACAACCTTCTCTTCTCTGCTTAGGGAGCCATCTATGGAATGGCTCAGTCCGTCCCAGACAGGAGCTTGGTAGCGGAGATTTCTCAGGCATACTTGGATGGTCTCTACAGCACGGATGTTCCTTGCAGTGAAAAGCACATGAATGGCTCCCCCAGCCACCGCTGACTGTACAGCAACAGTTAGTGCCTTGCCAGCTAGCACTGGGGTGGTTCTGAAGGTTTCCTAGGAAAAGAGATTGCAGTAAGCCTTTGTTCCTACAATTGCAGGTTTGATGGTGGCTTGATCTTGGAAACTTACCCATCTGCATCTGTTTTGAAATCTGCATTATTTTCATGACCGACTTTAGTTTTAGGGTTTTTCCACCTTTTCCCCTGCCTATTTTCAACATGACTGTTGATAGTGAATTGGACGTCCGTTCCACAACTCCAAATTCCTCAGGTATTCTTGCATGTCACTTCATTCTTTGCTGTTTCTTCTTCAACCGACCTGGTTTTCAGCCAATGGCCAGCCAAGTGTTAGATTTGAGTTCTCATGTTGTGTTCCACAGCTTCAGTCTTCTCAGAAGTTAAAGGTAGAAAGTAAATTGAAAATTTTGTTTTGAGTATTCCTCAAAGCTACTGCATTTAACAGGCTGTGCTGGGAGCCTTTATATCTATTGTAATGCAGAGCCGATAAATTGGCAAAGGAGAGATGGTCATGTACTCTTTTTGAAATCCCCTCTAAAGATCTCAGTGAGACTGCAGTCAATATCTGCTGAGAGGGGAAAATATGCAACACAAAATCCTTTTCTGGAATCCCTTGGTTTATGTAACATCAGAAAGAGAAACCAAGCAGGTAGTGTAGGGAGGGGAACTAGATGGTACTGAAAATCCTGGTACGTAGTAACTGTTTTGCTTCCCTGCCTCTTCTGGAAGACATGCATTTGCCACCTAGAGTGCTGTTGTACCATGCACAATTCTGGAGGTATATGCAAAACAGTGATTTCACTGTTCATAACTTGAAGGTTTTGCACTATCTCACAAAGCTGTAGTAGAGTCAGTCAGGCGCTGGCATGTGTTGTGGCTATGGACTTCATGTGCAAACAGATGGCGCCAAAGCTGACCTTTTTTTACCATGATCTTTTAGTATAAAAAGGTGACTTTTGTAATAATAGTAGTCTCTGCTCTTTGCACTGATTCTTTTAAGGCACATTCTCAAAAGGGCATTCACCATTGTGCCTTGATGCTTCTCTGGCTTTTTTTGTGGGATGCCAGGGAGGGTTTGAAGGTTCAGCTGTTGACCACAACCTTTGCTGTGGTCATTTCCTTATGGTACTATACTGAATAAAACCTCAAAGGCAGACTGGCCTCAGAGAACGTTCTTGTCTGTAAGGTAGAATATTAGTTGGATTGAGCCAAATCCCTTCACAGTATTATAAAGGTGCTTGTATAGCTCTGAGAAGTAGATGTTAGATAGGATGCAGCAAGTGGGAAGCATTCAAGCCTTCAGCATGTGGCTCACCCTTCCTATTTTTCTTCAGTTTTTATGATGAGAGAGTTTTTTCCCATGCAGTTTGTGAGGCAGTTGTGGCCTTAAGGACAAGCTTGAAAGAATCTCTTGAGTTTTTAAACAGCAGTAGTTATTCCTGTAGGGCTTTCCCGTGTGTTTCCTCTCAGTTTTTTGCATGCTACTGGGAGATTCCCAGGCAGAGTTCACCACCTGGGAGAAGACTTCATGCCACATTTGCACAGACTTGTGCAGGGTGTCTGAAGGAAAGTGTCTCTCTGCAGTGTTCGGCTCGTTAGCCCAAACCTGACCCTTGCTGGCTTAACATAGCTGAAGCACACACTGATACAATAGTTATACCTAATGAGAAGTTTACTAAGGTTATTTAACAAGCCAATGCACAAACCAGTGCAGCTTTGGGCCCAGTGACTGTGGGAAGTATACTTGCTAACAAGTTTGTTCTCCCTGATAGGAGACAAAAGTATTTTGGCTATCTGCCCTTAAATTGGTGACTTTATGCATGTCTCTGAGCCCTTCCGAAAACATCTCATTTGAATTGCGTGATAGTCTCTTGATGGTGTTACCAGCTCTGGCAGTCAGCATTTATGTTGGACCTATTTATTCTATTAAGGTCTTCCTAATGTGACCATTACTGCATCTCTGAGTTTGCAGTACTTTGGAGACAGTCTTAAGTGTCTGGCTACTGTGATGGTTCTCTTTTGAACTGAGATTTAAAAAACAAAACAGAACAAAAAAGGGAGGTACTCTTTTTGTTTCTGCTTTAAAAGAAAGTGAATGCACTGGGCTAGGTGAAGGAGACAGAAAACTCCCTTCTCTTCCCTGGTTGCATCCTCAGAGGAAGTAGGTGGATCTAACAGATCAGTGCTCCATTTCACATTTTTGGATGTATTTGAAGATGTTATTTGTAAATCAATGTATTCTATTCTGAGCTTCACTTGTAATATTTGTGGGTCTAATTGTTTTATGTGTATTTGTTCTATACTGTAAATGTAATCTTCTGATTAGGAATAGGCCACTGTAATTTACCTGTATGTAGTCTTTATTCATCTTTGTCATCTAACGTGTAATCTGCATCTCCTTTATCATGCAAAGTGGTCTTGGAAAAATGGTGTAATTAAAAGGCTGTACAATTATTTAAAAGACAAAAAAGAAGAATTTTATGGACTGTATTATGATCTGAAACTGGATACTTTACACCTGGAGGAGATCTTCCTGACTATTAATTCCTGAGAGATTCCTGACCTTCAGGTGTTCCGAGTGAGACACTTAATCTGTGCTTTTACAAAGCACTCCCAAGAGATTTGTGTGCTCCTAGGTACTAGACTGAAGAATATCCAAAGGGATGGACCAAGAAGAGATGTATGTCTTCATGCCATGTATTTCATCTGCACTTTTCTGATGACTTCAGGAGAGGGGAGTGGAAAGGGTGTGTACGACACAATAATATCTTGCCCAGTAAATACACATTGACTTTTCAATGAACAAATGGGATGAGTTCATCTGATGGCAGTATTCTGTATTGCTCTAATTTGCCACTGTAAAACTTTAGATGAAGAAATTGTGAAAATGGGCCTAGTTTATATTAAAATGATGCATTTAGCTATTTAGGCTCACTGAACTCTTTATTTTTCCATTTTGTTGCTCATTTGAAAGAATGGGGACGTATTGTTCCTAGTCTTTGCACATGCACGGTCTAGTGTGTTGCAGGGAGAGCAGTTTTATGAATGTTACAAACTCTGCCCGAGGGCTGCTTTTTCATTCTGTTAAGATACAGGTGGTGTTCATGGCTACGACTTACGTGGTATTTAAAGATGCTAGAAATTGTCATTTAAGAGCTGTGATTTTTCTCTTAATACTTTATAGAACTTTAAAGGGTTAAGAAAAAAAACTCAAAAAAAAAAAAACAAACCACACAAACAAACAAACAAAAAAAAAACAAACCAAAAAACTCTGTTGGGGCTTTGTAGCATTTCTCCTAGATGGCTCTGCTTAAAGCAACTACTGCTGGTTTCATAGCAAATTGTTCCTGTTGTACCATAAACACAGAGATTTGGCTGCAGGCTGCCTGAATGTAGTGATCATTGTTACTGGAGTGAAGATCTTGCACCACTAAATCCACCTACAACCTCTTTTTGGGAGGTATTCCACCAGCAGCAGCAGCTGGCTCCTTGTTATGGTACTTTTATGCTTTTTGGTTGTGCCTTCCCTATGTTTGTGCCTTAGCTATAGTGCAATTCTGACTTCAGCACAAGCAATTTTTATCTGGTCTGCTCTGGCTTTGATAATCTTATTCTCTTTCAGATCTTGTTCACTTTGAGGTTCAAACCTGTGAA
Organism: Forpus xanthops; assembly: GCA_032466535.1. Taxonomy (NCBI): domain Eukaryota; kingdom Metazoa; phylum Chordata; class Aves; order Psittaciformes; family Psittacidae; genus Forpus; species Forpus xanthops. The sequence goes on along the minus strand of JASSUY010046287.1, from coordinate 19,920 downwards.
GGCACGTGTCATTTCTCTGTGTTGCTTCATCAAGTAGCTTTTCCCTGGCAGAAGTGCCTTCTTGAAGAGCAGTCAGGCCAGTACCTGCCTTGGGAAAACCTTTTGGTGTAATTTTGACAGTGAGGCCTCCTTCCAAACCGACATCAGTTTAACTAAGACATTTATTTTAAACATTTTCAGTTGGTATCCTACAATATGGGTGAGATCACATGCCTGCTTATAATACTGCTAGAGAGGTTACAGTAATAACCAAATTGCACATCACAGTTGCTGGTATGTTACAGAGAAACCACAGGGTTCATGTACCATGTTTTAGGTGGAAAGCATATTCCAGCACGTAAGAAGTAATACAATAAGTAGCTAGATGGGATCAGGCTTTGGACAGATTTACTGGCGCAATTGTGTAACATAACTCCTGGTAAAAGGGCAATTATGCTGAAAGCCCCTGAGGCTCATACTTTGAGGGCTGGTGGCACTCATCTAATGAAGGGTTTAAGAATGGAAGTGGGAAGATCAGAAATGGATATGCACACAGTGCCCAAGAAGTGCCTCTCTCCATCTGAGCTGTGGCAGGAACTTTGGCATGGCGTTAGGCAGTCTGGGTCCAGGAACCAGCTTGGAAGTGGGGAAAGCTCTAGGTACAGTTGTCTAGGTGAGATGCGGGTTGTGGCAGCGGCACAGTTGATTTTCGGCTTTGCGTGGTCAGGAGAGGGAAGCTGCAACCTGCTCAATGAAGCTGGCCAAGTTGATGTCTCGCTCTGATAAGCCTCCACACTCATGGGTGCTCAAGGTGATGTGAACCTAAACCAGACAGACAGACAAGTGTTGCTGGCAGAAAGAGCAGGAATGCTTTTCCCCAGCGCTGCAAAGAGTTTGCACCTGATAAGGCAGGTAGTGCTATTGCTTTCTCTAGGCTTGTTAGCAAAATTTCCTAGGAAGAGGTGGTGTGACACTTTGTCTGGTTTTCTCCTTCCTACAGCTCATCCTGTCCACAGGCTGTCGCTGACTGCCTTGGTCACAGCATCCGCCTATGCCCACTTTACAACTCACTCTTCCTTCAAAAACTTTTCCCCTTGCTGCTACTTCTGATACTGATTTAAAAAACGTAACTGGTGCTGGCACCCAGGCAGATACTGCTCAGCTGGACACATAAAAAGATGGGGAGGAAAGGATCTGTTATGTGATAGCTGTAGGCTGTCTGTGGTATGTGAAGAGAATAGCATCTGACAGCAAAGGTCCCACTGAAGAGGACTTGCTGCTGGTTTATGCCTCAAAAATTATATGCTCCCTGCAGATCTCCATTTGTCTCACCGTCCCTGTTTCTTACCTTATTGTATACGTTGAACCATTCGGGGTGGTGATCAAGTTTTTCTGCCTGTAGAGCCACTCTGGTCATGAAGCCGAAGGCCTGCTCAGTGGAGTAAGAAGAAAAGCTAGCTCTGAACCTGGCAATATGATGTTTTTCACCCCATTATGGTTAGTTTTACATCACATGTTTCCAGGTAACTCAACCAAATAGAAGGCTTGGGATTTTCTGTATCTTTGCTGGTGCTTTCTATGGATTTTCCTCTTTTTGGGGGAGTTTTTCCCAGACAAATCATGTGCTGGTCAAGCACTTTGGTGTCGTGGGCAGATCATATTGCTCCGTCATTAAATTTCAGGAGAAACACACAGGGGTTTCTTTGGCTGAGCCTTCCAGATGGAAATCCCTGCCCTGCAAACCAGGTGTCCCACTTTGTGAAATCTGCATACAACTGATGCTCATACCCGATTGAAGTCCTTGAAGTGGAATTCTTTGAAGATGGCGTCTCTGCCTTCAACCTCATTCCACCCCACAGCTCTCAGGTTTGGCAGCAGCTGCTCCCTCTCTTCTGTGCTCAGCCTGTGAGCTTTTCCTGCCTGACACCATAGAAAGGGAAGAGGAAAAGATCAGCATACCAGAGGTAGGATGAAGTGAATGTTCAAAGCAGCAAGGCATCCCATTGGTTATGGAGTTATGGGTCCATGGAGGCAGCTGCAGGCTGGGTAGAAGGGTTAGAGTGTCTATGTAGGCCTGAACTGGGGGGTATTGATGATAGTGGATATCAGTGCTGTCCTGTTCCCTATCCTGGGTACGCAGGTCAAGGGCAGTCTGACTTGCCACTTTTGTCTTCTGACCTGCAACACCTACTACTTTACCAGTATAAAAGTGGATTCATTATAACCTCTTGAGGTACTAAGAAATGGCAGCTGTGTAACGTTAAGCTCCCAAATGCATTACATAGAATTTTCTGAAAAGAAACCCTGAAACTGTGATGGCTTCAAGAACTGAGAATGGCTTGCATTTAAGGTTTGTGAATAAAGCAGGAGGGCTTTATTGGCAGGTCATCCGTGCTGGAAGCTTGCTTTAGAGGAGAAAGAAGTGGTGTGAATCAGAGAGATAAGTCATGCTAAATTGAAGTTCAGCTCCTTTTCCTTTTCAATCTCCCTTACATTATGGTGGAGTTGAAGAGGCTGTTTCTGTCTATAAGTAACAAAGGGCAGAGGGAATGATTGTGATTTAGTATTGTCTTCTGCTCTTGGGCAGAACTGCTGTTACTTGGGGTTTTTTTAAAGGGAAGGAGGGAATAAGGAAAGTTCAGTTCTTCATTTTGGGGAGAGAATATAGGCAAAGATTAAACTAAAATCATCTGGTGATGGGAGCTAACCGAGCCTGTGTATCTTTTGGCTTGGTAGGGAAGGAGTGAGCACAGAGGGCTGTTGCTCTATATGACAGGTTGTGTTCTGACAATTAAACTTCTTTCCTAGTGGGTGATCTGATCTTTCAGGTTGGTGAGGATTGTTTCTTAGTGACAATGACCAACATCTCTTTGCAATTTGTTTTTCTTTATATGCTGTAAAGTGTGGCAAGTCAGATATGAGTCCCAACAAATAAAGCACACTGTTTCTGGTGGGTGTTTGCTCAGCAGCCCCTTGAGATGCTTGCTTGGACATTGGTGCTCAGAAATAGTATCTTAAGCAGCTGAGCAATTAAGGCAAATAGTCCTTTCCTATAGTATACCTGCTCACAGACTGTACACAAAACCAGAGACAGCCATGGAGCTGTTTTTTTTTTTTTTTTGTGGGTGGTTTTTTGGTTTTGCATGGTTTGAGAAAGACTGGAAAGATTATGCCCTATTCCAGTGTTATTGGATCTGCTAAGACATGGATCAGGCTGTGTGGATGCCTGCCTGTCTGCATAGCTGTGACCCTCATGCTTAAAGAAAGCTGTGAGCTGCAGAGCACTTCATGAAATGGAGAGTGCCACGGTGTACACTGAACCTTAGCTCAGGAGTGGCTGGGGGTGGGATGGGTCCTGTCCCCCTGGCATCATAGCTGCATGCTCTTCCTCTTGTATAATGTTTGGGGAAAGGCTTCCTCGCCTGTGTACACTCTGGCCTTGCTGGTAGCATTCAAACCACCCTGTGCTGCCCTTCAGTTTGTGCAGTGTTTTGGATGGCCTCCTGCCAGACCCAGCTTCAGCCATCTCCCTGCTAACACCAACCCTGCCCCTTCCCGAGCTCTGGGTTTGGAGGGAAGGTAGTGAGTAAACACGGCTTAGTGCAATAAACTCAGCCGTTGCCCTTCCGTGCTGATGGTGCGATAAGCCCGCAGGTAGCTTAGCAACTGGATAAGGTGGGGAAAGAGGCTGGCTCTGCATAGGGCGGCTGGCAGGGGGGCACCCGTGGGGGCTGCCCTGGGGACTGCAATGGCAATGGCCACGTTTTGGGGCCAGGGAGGGACGTGGTTTAATTCTTCTCTGAACTCTTTTCTGCGGTTGTGACTACATGGGAGGACAGGCCCCAGGGCTTTTTCCAGGCTCAGCTCCTCTCTCAGAGCCTAGCACCAGCGGGAGGCAAGGCCAAGCTGAGGTTTGGCCAACAGACCACACAAAAGCTATCTCCTCTGGCTGTGTCTTCTGATGGCAAACTGGCCATCAGAACTGGCACCCTCCCTTTCACTCTCTTCCCCTTCCCCTCTTTGCCCCAGCACCCCATTGGCCAGCCTGCTGATTTTGTCGGTATGGCATTTAAATGCTTTCATGTGCACTTACTCCTTTAAAACACACTATTCTCATTAGGGAAATTAAATTACTTTGTTTTCTTTCGCTGGCTCTCGACTGCCAAGGCATTGGATTTTTTGGTTATTTTTTTTTTCCCGCAGGAAACCAGTAGATCCATTGTGCAACTGAGGGAAAGGAACCAGCACTGGAAACCGGGAGAGCTTTGGGCTTCCTGGAGATGAAACAACCTTCTTTGCCCAAACTAGTATCATCCCTTTTAAGGGTGACTTGTCACCTAGAAGGAGGTAAAGGGGGCAGCCCTGGTGCGAGCAGGGCTGCGACAAGGTATGCCACAAGGCCCGATGTCTTTTGCCCCTGTCCCCTCCGCTGCTGTGAAGTTGGTTTTCAGCCGTCCAGGGTGGATCGGACAGGCTGTGCGGATGGAGCACATGCCATGCAGAATTTGAGCAGGGGTCACACCGGCAGAGCTGCCTTGCTGGCAGACCCCTTCCCTCCTCCTTGCAGACGAACCGAGCCTGGAGAGTGCTGGCTTCGGTCATTCAACAGCAGCAGCCGGCCGAGCTGACTGCGTTACTTATTAACCACAGCGCAGAGCTCTGCTCCCTTCTCTCTTTCCTCCTGCCTCTTCTCAGAGGCCGGAGCTGCTGCTCAAAACCTTCCTGCCCTGTCCTTTGCTGCTGCCTGCAAAGCACCAGTTCCCAGCAGCGACTTACCATGGCCCGTGGGTGTCCGTGGCCTCCGTCCGCGGTCCGGGCTCGGTGCTGCACGGCGGTGCCGCGGCTTGTCCGGGGTGGCAGGAGGCGTGGCGAGGGGGCCGGCTCTACTCACGCCGAAGCGCTGCCCTGCAGCGGTCACCCTCCGGAGGGGCCGTGGGGCTTGGGGGAGGGCAAACCCAGGCCCATTCGAAGCGGTGATGTGTCCTCCCCGAACAACGCCTGCAGGGCTACTGTTTTAACCTGTTGAATGAGGAAAAGGCAGGAGGGGTTGGAGAGGGTCAGTTAGAACTGAGGTACCGCTGGGTGATGCTGGCCACACGTGACGAATGCGGCAGTCGTGCTGCCTGAGCACATACGTGTGCCTCTCAGCCCTTTGAGGTCTGTGCAGTGGTAATCACAGCCTGTTGGCTACACTGCTTGAGGACAGCCTGGTTTGTATTTCGGAGCTAGAGTAATGAGAGGAGTGTGTGCAGGACAACACTGCAGAGCATTTTTAAGGTGCTTTCTACCGCTACCGAGGGAACCATGTCTGCATGGATGCCATGTGCTGCTCCTTGGCCTGCTTCTGTGGATTTGTGCCCGTGTCCCGTAGCTCATCGTCTGCTAAACCCACTTGTGTGACAGGCAATTTTCCAGTGTTGTCAACAATTCTGTACTGCGCTGATATACACGGTAGCTAGAAATTCAGCATCTTGTTACACCCTCATGGCTTTTTTTTACACTCAAAGCAACCGATTCTGGAATTTTTTTTCAATACAGTGTGACATGTGTCCCTCATATATACACTTGTGCACATTTTGTTTTCTACTGTTCAGGTTCATGTGTGCCACTGAGATGATTTGTTTCTCCAGCAGCTGAGTTGGAAGGAAGGAAATTATTCCTTTCCTTTTTTTCCCTCTATAGATTTGCTTGTGATGGTAATGAAAAGGAAAACGAGCATCTTTTGTATCCTGGGAGACTCCGCATGTCTGTCCAGGGTGAAAAGACTTGGAGAGCAATGTAGCACCTGGGAAGAAAATAATTATGTGCAGATATGAAGTTGGAAGCTTTGATATGGATGAAAAGAAAGGTGTACTATATGATTGCTAGCAATGAAATTGGGAAGTGGGTTTGTTTGTAAGGGTGGGAAAGGCCAGCAGAATATTTCCTTGGCATAAGCTTGAATTGCCAGGCCTGGCAGTTTCATCAGCACAGCTCAGCAGAAGTGCCCTTGTAAATAATGGCATAAGCAGGAGGTAAAGGAAGCAATATTGCTGTGAAGTTGCTGGTGGAGATATGGGTGTTGCATGTAACAGCCATGTTCAGGGGCTCTTAGATGCAGTTTTCTCAAGAAAGTGCAGTGACAGTTTTGATGGTGACCTGTCAGAGCCTTGAATGCACCTTGGCTAGATGACAGTGCCACTGCTGGCATCCTCCTCTCTCTTGAGATCATGGAGGAAGCAAATGCTCCATCTTTCATGGTATTCTGCTTTCTGTCTTGGATTTTGTTCCAGCACAGCTGGGAGCCAGTCCTACTTACCTTGCTGATAACATGTGCTGCCAGTAGAGAACAACTGACAGACACCTCAGCTCATTAGAGGTAAGAATTTCTGTGGTTGAAGAACACCGGGACAAAAGCGATTAATTATACTGATTGCTTAGCTCCTTTGTAATGGCATTTGCTTTCCTAGGTTATAAATCAAGCCTTAACTGCCAAGCGTACATGTGAGAGATCTCTTGCAGAGCGGTGTGCTTTTGCTGAGGGCGTCATCAGGGCAGTTGAGATTTTTCCAGCTTTAATTTCTCTTTTAGAGATGGGACCCTTTAGGTGTGCTTTTAACTAATAACTGACTGATGTTGGTCAAGGTGTTTACTCAGAGAAGGTTGCAGCCCCTCTGCAAGGGCATGTCTGTTTCCTGGGAGCAGAGTTTTGCCCTTCTTTAACTCCCTTTTTTGTCTAGTTGAGAGCTGTGCTTCTTTTGGCACGGTCAAATTGACATGCATACGTTGCTGTTACATACCTGCAAGGGTTCCTGCGTATTTGGAGGGAGCTCTCATATGACTCACCTACTATTATTTTTATTTAGCCAGTAAGTTTTCAACAAAATGTATCTGACCCTGAAGGCAGCTTTGGTTAAGAGCTGTGTACTGTCTCCCATCTCAAGATCTGCCTTTTCAATTCCCCCCCTTTCTCATTTCACGCTCCCTGAAACATTTTGATGGTCCCTTTGAGGGAACAGGGACACTAGCTTCCTTCCATGAGAGTGCTGGCTGCAACGGGTGACTGCTTGCAATCACTGAAGAGATGTGGAGAGTGTGGGCCTTGCTGCAGAGGGAGGGAAGCTACCTGCAGGAGCCTAGGATTCTGCAACACAGCAAGAAGTGTTGTTTGGATTTGATTTTGTCTTCCTTTTCTGCTTCCCCTACCCCCATCTCCATAGTCTGTGCTGGCTCCTCACTGGAAAGTATTGAAAATGTGCTTAGTGCCATCATCCCACAAGCATCCTTTTCTAGGCATCCCTGGAAACCCATGGGGTTTAGCATTAGCATGGTTCAAGTCATGGTAGATTCACCCTGATTTTGCTTCCTGCATCCTCTTATGTGACAAATGGGATTAACCAACAAAGTGGTGGCTCCTGCCATCTCTTCTGCTGCAATGCAAGTTTGCATTGGAGCGGCTGTTAGCAGAGCTGCTGCCTCAGCAGCAGGATATTTGCTTATGACGCTGGCAGAAGGAGTCTTTATCTCAAGCAAGGTGTTAGTGTTACAGGGCTAGGTGTTTGGTTTATATTGTGCTTTGGAAGAAGGGTGGGTGTCCTCCAGCAGTTTGTGGGAGAGGTTTGTCTGTCATGTCTGTGAGCAACCCAGTGGGGGGTTGCTAAATAAAAACCACATCGCATGAAGATCTTCTGGGCTATGGAAGTAGGTGAAGGTAGGAGAAAGGAGAAGCTGCTTTTACGTTTGCTCTGCTCTTGCATTTCCCAGGTCCATTTCTGGCTGCAGCTGGAGACAGGCTGTGAACTAGATCCGATGTCAATACATCCCCGCTGCTTGGAGACCTTTTGAAAACCCTGGGTGTACTGTTTCTTCACCTTTAACTGCTGTGTTTGGCTCTTCTTCAGGTCGGGCACACTCTGTCATTACTTCTTCCCTCCATTCAGGAGAAAGAAGGGCTTCCTGTGATTCACCTCTCTTCCCTTAATGGGAAGATGCAGGGGCAGAGAATCGTTAGTAACCTACAAGATGGTGCAACAGATTTTTGCCTGGTGGGTACTGAATTGTCCATGTATTTATGGCTTTGAGGTTGCTTCTCTGATGACACTGAAACTCATGTTGTAGGCAGGGGGGAACAACTGCAGAGTCCGCAGGAAAGCAACTAACCAAGCTGCCATGCCCCAGGAATTCACCAGGAATACATTTTCAGAGTTTACATCCATACTTAATGCATTTGAGCAAGTAGCATGGGGACAGGGTCACAATCCCCTCCTGAACCTCAGCCCCCACAAAGGATTTTGTAAGCCAGGGTGGGCCAAACTCTTTCATCATTGACTACTGCTGGTATCTGAAGCATTGCTCTTGTGGTACAACAGATTTAATTAAAGAGTTTGTTTAGCACTGGAAGGGATTTATGGCAGTTGTGACAAGTTTAAGTTGACAAAAGGGCCCAATAAATAGAGATAAATTGTTAATTATTCCTGTGTGGGACTTCCTCTTGTAGCATCATTTTATCACAGTCACTGAGGGCTGAGAATTGGCCTCAACACAGTGAACAAAATAAATTGGAGGCTGGTAGAAATAGGAGCTTCTCTGGTTGGCTCACATAAAGAGCCTTAATGTCAGGCAATGTGCAGTGACATAACCATTCTAAATATGTAGAAAACATGGGTATTGAAGTGGGAGATGACTGTGTGTGAGACGGTGGAATATTGTAGTATCTAGGAGTGGAGAAATGTTGCATTGAAGGGATGTTTCCCAAAGGAGGAGGATGATGCAAACCTGAGTCCAAAGTACCCGAGTGCACATTGCCACGGGTGCCTTCTCCTATGTCAGCCTGGTGCAGGAAGACACAGCCCATTGCTGGCTAATGCACAAAGAAGCCTGGCATGAATTAGATTGAAAACTCCAGAGTTGGACCAGAATAATCCTGTTTTGACTCAGTGTTTGCCCTTGACAAAAACAAGGGCTGTGTGTGTTGGCAGTTAATGTACTCCTGTGTCACAAGTGATGTCCTCCAGGTCCTCAGGAGTTTGCTCCATGGTCCATTGCAGATGGTGGTGAGATCATGCAGTTTGCTGCCCTGCCAAGGCTGCTCAGTTCCCTGCAGCAGGATGCATTTGCCCTTGCAGGAGGGTAATACATCAAAACCACCTTTCCCCGTCCCTTGTTTTGTCCAGTCTGTTGATGGATTAATCTTGTAACTTGAGTTCCCTGGGCACAGCTGGAGCCTGGTGCAAGGGAAGATTAATGTATTCAGTTTGTTTCCTGACTTTCAGTCCAAATTTGAATTTCTTTGCTAAACAAGTTGGATTTTCTGGCAGATTTGCAAGGGTTACGGAAGGTAAGTATCTTGACAGATCTGAAAACCTTTCTTCCATCTTAAAGAGCAAGTTTTGCTCCTTGTCTACGCGGGAGAGTTTGGCGCTGCATGTTGAGAGGCTGCTGTACAACCACATCTTGTCACTAGGGGTCAGGAAAACGCTGATAAATGGGAGAGTTCCCTGAAACCACAGCTCCTTGGAGGAGGGCGCATGGTTGAGGCTCTCAGAAACCCATCCGGTCCTAAAACCCAGGAGTGATTGCTGACACGATCAGTTCTGCTAAAGAGTGGCAAAACGGCTCTTCAGCTGGACCTTCATAATCAAACTGTTTCTCATGAGAAGTACCTCCAGTTCCTTTGGTGTGCACCAAAGCATCAATGCCACTCCTGGGATGTGACTTGCTTGTCTGTAGATAGGTAAGCATTAAGGATGTCTGTTCAGCTAGATTGCTAGAGGTCTTTGGTTATCATGGCTGCTTTCAAGTCCTGGAAGGCCTTCTGTTTTAGTTCCAGCTTCCTAACTGCAAGACTCGCAATGAGTTGCCCTGAGGTAGGGACAGGAGAGGGTCCCTGGGAGTGATGTACAAAACCCTATCCGTAAAAAGTATGTAAAAGCATTTGTACAGATGTTTTATTGAACAGGATTAGAGAAGGTGGAGAAGCTTATGGGCATACGAGCCCTTATGATCAAAACTAGAAACAAGAGGCTTCAGGGCCAAATGAGGTGAAAACAGTTGCTCAAAGTCTAGTGAAGTATTTAACGCATTTGGTTGCTTTATGAGGAAAGAGTGACTGTAGTGTACAGGAAATTATGATAGGTGAGTGGAGAAAAAAAAAAAGTGCCAATCAGTGATTTCCTTGGAGGCAGGGATGGGTAATTAGCCGTGGCATACGGTGAGGCTGCTAGAGGGATTGGTGACCAACTCCAGGAGGAGCTTTTCTCTAACGTAGTGTTGTGATTTTCATTTCCTAGGTCTGCCTTTGGGTGTTATTTCAGATCAGGGCTGACAGAGCAGAGGGAGTGATTCATGTTTTTTTGTGATAAGAAGTCCTCCGCTGGTTGCAGGGTGTGTTTGTCTCTTGCAGATTTTCTGTGGGAGTCTGTCTGGGTGCTCAGTGGGTGCTCAGCTTCATCTCCAGCCTTCCCAGAAGGTAGGTGAGCTGGGTGAAGTGCATTACACTGCTGGAAACAGTGCAGAATCTGATAACAGGAACTAATGTGTGAAATCCGTGTCAGGTGTAGTGCTGATTTTTTCCTTGTTAGCATTAAATACACTCTTTTGATGAGGTTACTTTCTTATTTATATTACCACCTCTGTATCTTGCCAGTCTAATGAGTTTGTACTGCTTCTTACAAACTGGATTTGTCTGCTTTGCTTGTTCTTGCTATTAGTGGGAGTGAGCGCTGGACCATGCTCCCTGCACTATTTGTTCAAAGCAGGATAAAAATTAATAGGAAAATTGTGTACGCAGCTATCTTAAGAAACCAAAATGCCACTGTGCCTCACCTGTTGGGGGTAGGAAATTAAACAACGTAGAACTCACTTCAAAGCCTGAGGATAAAGAATTCCTGTGGCAGGCATGGCATGGAGGGGGGAGATGAAATGCTACAAACTGTCAGTGACTCACACCATGGGCTGGCAAGTTTGCTGATATGCCGCAGCAAAATGGAGCTGTGTTTCATTCCATCCACTGCCTCTCCCTCCTGCAACAGCTGTATCTTGGAGGGCCTTTGGGCTCAAAAGCCCTGTTACTCATAACGGTTTGTCCTCAGCTCTTGGACATCTACTTGCATCCTTATGAAGTGCTGTTGAAAGTTGTCTGAGTTGTATCTTGAGGTGGTCTTGGAAATTGCTACTTGGTGTAGGTTGGCTTTATGACCTTGCAAAGTATTGAAGCTGGTGGGAAGGAAAGAAGGAGGGAGAAAGGGAGGTGATCAGTTCTGACCGCAAATGGAAAAATCACTGGTGCTCTGAACTCCAATGAGACATTGCTTGGTGGCACCAGCTGCCCTGTGTTGTTATCTCACAGCTAATGTCCTGATAGCTTTCACTAAGTTCTGCCACCACCTGCTTGAGGCATGATGAACACTCAAGATGCTGGTGACAACGCTGTAGTGCCGGGAAGGAGGATTTTGCTGGGAAAGAGACCTGACTTCTGCCGGAAGGAGAATATCTTCTAGGACTACTTTCAAACATGAGACCTCCAAAGGGTCTTTCTGAGGGCTTGATTCTCATGCTGGTCACACAAAAGGAAGGTGAGGATTAGGAGTGTGCCCCACAATGGGGATACAATGTTTGTTAATGGGATGGGAGGGTTTCCAGTGCAAGGGTGTATTGAGAGGTCCACATCTGACATCAGGCTCACATGTTTTATCATCTACTGGTGCTTTCCCTTTCTCAGCCAAGGTGTTGGCTGCGGCTTTGTTCAAACTGCAGAAGAGGAAAAACAAACCAGGACATTTTCTCCCCCAACTCCTATTTGTGGATCAAGGAAGTTGTGTTAATAAAAGGATCAGCAGGTCCAGTGCAACAGGGAGATGTGACACTGCTGGAAGGCTTAGCTGCACTTTGGAGCATAAAATTGTGATTTTTTTTTTTTTCTTTACAGAGCCTCAGAAAGTGTATTTTAGAGCCTGGAGAAAGCTTCGACAAGCAGGAGAAAAGGTCTGGATCTTTCCCCTCTTTGCCCTGTGCCTGTATTTTCATTGGCAGTAAGCATGGCACAGAAAACATCTGTCTTATTTTCCAAATCGCTACAGCCAGTGATAAAGTCTGCCATGTCAACAAAAAGCAACAAGACCTCTGCGTTCCACTGATCAGAATGATAATTTGTGGCTCAGGCATTACCGAGATGTTAGACGCCAAAATTATGACCACTCTGTCAGACTGGTGGATAATTCTTACTCCTAAACTTTCCACCAAGATGATTTCCAGTGCTCAGAAATTAGTCTTACTCTGCAGAGCTGTCAGTGCCTCACAACTGCCTCAGTATGTGCTCCAACAAATGCATGTATGTATGATATAGCTATTTCATCATCATTCCCAGCGCTCCGACAGACACCTGGGAAGCTCATCTAAAGTGCAGCTCTCCTCTCCCAGGAGTCACTTTGTTAATTCTTTTTTTCTGTTTGTTTGCTTTCCAGTAGTGTAGAAAAGCCCTAGAACAAGCTTCCTGTTGTTTTTTTCCCCAGGCTTTGTAGGCACATAGGGAGAAAGTTCATGTTCTGGGTAGGTTATGCTTGAAATGGGTGTAGGGAGGTTTTATTTGTACAGCTAGGAAACTAAAGCAAGGAGGAATCAAGACCACAGAGGTGTTTAATGCTCACTTCTTAGCAAAAGTCTGTATCCTCAGAAGGCTGAAAGCAGAAAATTATTGTATAGGGAGGCTGTGCTGAGGTCTCTTGGGCAGGTCTAAAGGGGCTGCAGGGCTTGCAGAAAGGGAGAAGCAGTGCTTAAAATAGATTCTTTGAGAAACAGTGCTCATCTGCTGACCTTCCCCATTGCCCATCCAATGCCACATGATTTGAGTTGGCAAAGAGGAGCCACCTCCACCTTAAGGGTTCCTCTTTGAGGACACCTGGCCCTGCAGCAATTCATCCTGGACACATCTGTTTTTCAGCAGGAGGTGGGAGGTCAGAAAAGCCCGCTGGAAGAATTTTTGCCTTTGTTGTTTGTTGTGTAGGTGAGTGGTGAGCCTACAGTTACCTCGTCTTTTTGGATATACTCCTCACCTGATTGGGGCTCTGTTATTAGCAGATGACATGCAGTACAGTAATTCTCCTCCTACCTCTGCTAATTAATCAATGCACCCCATGACAGCTCTTGACCGTGAAATAATTTTTGTTACTATCCAGACCCCAAGAGCATGGATGAACCCATCTATCTTCATTAGCTTTTGGATTTCAACATGAGGAACAGGAGCCAGAAGTGACAGTAAAAGGGCAGTTTCCTATCTATGCATCCCGGTGAAAACTGACCTTGCTGATATTTTTCTTCCTCTCCCTGCCCTTTGTTGTATACTGTTGAAAGGAAAAGATATGTAGTAACTTCAGCTTCTCTCCTTTTTACCTCAAGTGGCTGTCCTTGGGAAAAAAGTGGTTAGAATCTTCTTTAAAGGTAGATAAATAATGTATGATTATCCTAACTTTGTGAGTAATCTGAGAATGTCTCTTGGGTCGCAAAGGAAATAAAATGAAAACCAGCACTTTTTAATGTCTGAATTACCTTCCTCCATTCTAAAATACAACATTGCCAGTGGTGTAGCTGCATTTGCACATTAGTAACCCTAAACTGGCCTAAACTGTATGCACAATCTCAAAACCAGGGAGGAGTTACATTTCTATGAAGTGTTTCCTGATCTCATCTAACATCTGGTGTTTTCCTGGATGCGATGAGAAGCCACTGCTGCATGCTCAACCTTGCTGTCCAGAATGAGAGGGCATCACTGTCCTCACTCATCTGCGAGGTTATTTCCTGAACACTGGTGTAACATGGCAAATATTTGGTCGTGCTGTGAGTCATGTAACTTCCTTCCTGCTAGTTGAATATGCCCTGAAACAGTTCTTCCTTTTTGTAAGATGAACGTGTTTAAAAGGACTAAAAGGTCTCAGGCCTCTTGAGATAGCAAAGTTTATCCCCTGCTCTTGGGTTGTATAATGTAGTCCTCCACAAATGGTGTAGGATTGGTGGGTTTAGCCCCATTAACTTCTCTTTCTTTTAAAGCGCATCCTTTCCTATTGGCTGTGGAGAAAAATAAAGGCTAAGCTTTGAAGAGCTGAGCTGGCTGAGCAGCTTTGCTGCTGCCATCAGGTGTTGTACATCATAAGGAGGTGTGTACCCTGTGCTGCCTGAAGACCCACTGGCCATTGCGAATGGTGGCAGTCTGTGGGGCAGGGAGTGCCTACCCATCTGTTTTCAGTAAGAACTGCAGAAATGTGAAGTGGGCTTTGCACGAGGCTTACCAAACCAAGTAGAGATAGCTTGTACTTAGCTGTGGTACTTATGGGGTGAGTTGCTCAAATAAATCGCTTGAGGGCTCAGGCTGTTTCACCAGCCTAAAAGTGAGAACTCCCAGAGACTTTTGGAAATCTGAGGAGGCAGAACAGCAGAAAGGTGCATTTTGAGCACAGGGAAATTTCTGTGTGCTCCTTTGACCTTTTGCACACTGAGTCAGTGTGGTGGCTGAGGGTGGGATCATGCAATGGACAATTATACTGCCTCTCACAGACTCGTTTGGGCCTTGCTCATTCCTGCACTGTGGGTGAAGAGACGAACAACAGACGTTATTTTTGCAGCTTGCTCCTTCCAGGCTGCTGTATGTAGGCACTGCTTGGGCTTCTGTGTTTTCCAGTGGTGTTTCTGGGATTCTGTTTTTCCCCTCTTCCTGGAGAACTTGGAGCTGCCTCTGTTGATATGTGTCTGTATCTGCCTGAAGCCACCACAGTAAGTTATTTATATGGTGATTAGTTAAAGCTTCAGATATTTAATGCAACCTTTAAATCACATATCCATCAACAGCTATTGGTTGCATAAAATTTCATTGAGCGGTATCCATCACTTACTGTTTTTCTCAATGTATGCATATATTTCTATGTATGCAATGTATGCATATATGTTTTCTACAGACCTCTCTTGCTGATATTTTTTGCTGAGTAAGTAGTAAATTGAAAGACTTCAAAAATGTTTTGTTGCATTACAGTGGGTGAATTACTTGTAAAGGGAAGACAATATAAAAATTCATCTTGCAAGAAAGTTGCCCTGTTGTATCAATCCCATCTCTCCATGTTTAAACAGACTCAAACCATAAAATGAAATGTATTTTCACAGTATATGCAGTTAGTAAGGACACTTCTAACCAGGCAGCTTTAAATATTCAACCTTGTTTGATTTGCTTCTGGATTTTGCCTCTTCTATCACAGCTTATAGTCTGCTTATGGGACAGCATCTGTGTTGTACTGGGGGTTCAAAACTGCATGTGAATGCTTGAATTCAAAGATACAGTCAACATTTAATACTTTTAAGTTGGAACAGAAAGCAGATTTCTTGGATTTATCAAAGGAAATGGAACTTGGAAGAAAAATGTTGTTAGAAAATGTGAAAATGAAGCAGAATGAACTTCATTTTTTGAACAAGTAGTAATTAAAAGAAGTGAAACATGATTATGCCTAAATCTTCAAGTGAAATAGCAAGAGTATATTCCAGCCCTGAGAACCAGCATAGGCCCTAAAGTAAAGCATCTGGCTTCCTAATCTCACCCTGTGGGGAAGAGAGGTGGCTTGAATGAATCTGAACGGATGATTCAGATGCTGGGTGCATTGAAATGCTCAATGAGGGTTTATCTATGACTACAGTTGACCTTACAGTGGCTGGGACTGTGAGCAAAGAACCTGGAACTGGGTAGGCTGGACATCAATGTGGAGATTCAAGTACTTTTGTGCGTGTACAATGCAAATCCTCCTTTTTAGGTATGCAGGTCAGTTTGGAGAGCCATGCTTAATTTGCGCGTCATCAGCTTAGAATTTGAGGGTATATTCTGCGGTGTATCTAACATTGTAGTTCAGTTAGTCTGGAGTAAAATGTTGCAGTATGTCTGTGTAACATGGTTGTAACTAGCTTAGCCAACTAGGAGTGAACAAGTCTCTCCCTTTCTGTAGTTTTCTATAGGGCTGGTAAAGAAAGGAGACAGCCAGGGGCACTGAAGGGGAAAAGGTATGAGCTTTCTCCAGCTCTGCGTGCTTTGATGAGGACCTGTCAGCCTTCCCTGAAATTGCAGATCTGCCTGAATATCCCCACAGTTACTCTATATAAAATAGGAGATCATGTGCATCCTCGCTCTTCCAATTGGAACCTGCAATCTGTTTGGTAGTGAGCAATGCAAACTAAACCAAGTACAGAACTGGAGAGTGACAGGCTGGTGTTTCAATTTCTGGGAAACAGCTGGCAAATTTGAAGCCCTGTCTGCTTGTGTGGTTCAATGGAATGGAAGGAGAAAGTTGCTTGTGAGTCTGGTGCCAAGCAGGGGACATCAGTGGTCACAGGGTGTCACCTTGCACTGGAGTGCAGGCACAGCCTCACCTTGGCATGCCTCCTTCGCAGCACAAATATGAGGCCAGCAACTCTTTTTTCCTCCTTTAACCTGGTTTTAAGGAGCAGAGGAGAGGAACAGGAGAGAATAAAAGGAGAAGCCAAGGTTGTGAAATGGTAGAAGAGGGCTTTTGGTGGGCAGTGCGGATGGTTGTGTTGTGGGACATCTACTAACCTGACCTCACCAGGGCTAATGATATTTTCTCTGAATCCTGAGTGCTCATTGCAGTTCATTAGCTGATTTGGCAGAGCAAAAGGGAAAACAGTAGGGGCTAAGTAAAGTTTCAAGATTCAAAGTTCACAGATTTCAAGCTGTCCTCTTGGATCCCAGGAAGATTTTCTTTACCCTCTTTGGAGCTGTTTGCTGTGTCAGTGCCTTGCTGTTCTGCATTCTTCTTGCCCAAGGTTTGATGGATGCTGAGGTCTCATCTTTGGCTAAGAATTGGGATTTCATTCATCCTGGAGGCAAATTTTCCACCAATTCCTGTGGCAAACAAACTTTAGGCAGAGTTAGCTTCTGCCCTCACAACAGCAAGGGCCTCAGTCCTAATTTGCGCTGTAATTAGGTCATTAATTGAAAAACTGTGAATATTTCCTCTCCTCCTTTTCTGAAATATGGATGTAGTCAGACTTCCATTTGGCCAAATTGTACTTAGTGGGACTGAGTAATAAAGACACAGTGGCAAGTAAACACAGGTAACAGAGAGTCTTACCTCTGTGTCTTCTCACACAGCTGTTAAGTCCTTGACTCCAAGCCTTGTTATAAATAGGGGTTTGACCTCTTTTTAACCACAGTTAAAAGCAGTGTAGCCCCTTCTCAGCATTATTTGGTGTGGCACAAGGAAAAGGAAAAATCCTGCATGGACTTCAGTGGACCCTTTCCAGGTGTGAGGGAGCTCCTGCTGCTTTGTTAAAGCTCAAAGCAAAACACTATCTTTCAATACATTGTATTTAACTCTGTCCAATTCTGTTCCCTTTTTCTGCAGTGATAAAACTACTATTACTCTTTCATCTCTCCCCCTTTCCTTCCCGAGTAGGTTCTATGAAAATGGTGTTTGGGGGCAGTAAATCACAAAATGAAAGCATGCATTCATAAAATGCTTTATACTTCCCTCCATCAATATTTCAATGTACAGCACAGACACCAACATTTCATTTTAATTACACCGCAAATTTCCCTGTCAAGGAGGAAAGCTGAACCCTGCAAGGCAGCCCAGCCCAGTCCCCTCCTTGCCATGGGAGCACTGCAATATCCAATTAGCCGTGTCTTTTGTTCATCCGAGTCACAGGGCTGAATGTTAGCATGATGCGCTTCTCTCTCACAGGAGGAAGACATCCAGCAGGTCTGAGTCTGGCCTGGCTAGTCCTCTTGCCACAGAGTGAAAGGAAGTATTAAAGCCATTGGTGTATGTATCTGTGGGAGTTGTCGCATTGCCTGGAGGCCTCCAGCAGGTAGGAAGGTTGATCCAGCACGAACAGAAGGTTTTGGAAGATAGACTCTGACAGTGATTAGAGGCAGGCAAAGGCTTTCCTGCTACAGCAAGCATCAACGTTTTTTAAAGCTGTCCTTTCTGAGGTTGCTTTAGTTGCTAGGATAGTTTACATTTGCAGAAGAGAAGGAACATGACAATGGTGTACAAGTCGCTGAATGATACAAGCAAGTCACCCAATGCCCTCGTGTAGCCCTTTCTGGAAGATCTAAGAGATGGCCACTTGCAATTGAGTGGCAGTACAGGGGTCAATACATTACATGCCCATAAACAAGCTAACCTGCAAAACTCCTTGGCAGAATATACTCCAAAATAACCCCCAGAAAAACTTACCAGACTTACTTAATGTGTAACATCCATAGGTATGTGAGCTGGGATAAAAATATGCATGACAAAATGCTTAAGGAAAGGAGGGGGGGGTCCCCTTAATGCAAAGGAAACGTCCCTCATGGTGGTGCTGTTCCATCATTGTCAATTATAAAGAGCGTTAAACGTTCCTCTCTAGCAGCTGGTGTGGGGTATTATTGTAGAGAGGGCATTAAATTAGACATGTTATCAGTGTAATTCAATATGACAATTTCTGTGGTCATATCCTGAAGACAGTGGGAAAGGTGGGGAGAGGGAGCAGCACCCATGACACACGCAAATGCTAACTGGAAGGGAAAGAGACATTAATTTCTTGTTAGTGCATACAAATGTCAATGTACTGATTTATGTAACTTCCCAAAGCTTAGCTGCTTGCTGCCTGAAGAAGCATTCTTAACACACATATCCAAATTAGGATGTCACTTGTCAGATAAATTGCTCTGTGTAGAAACTTTGTTTGTAAAGTCAACGTTTTTCCAACAGCCATTTAAAAGTCCTTAAAAACCGCAAACAAACTGTATGGACTAAAAATATCTGTATGTTGCTGGTGTCAAGGTCCAGGAGATGGTTTTGAGGCTACCCATGTCAGAGAAAACCAATGCCAAATTGTCAGTACAGCTTGGTCTTAGATGGGCAAACACTGGCATCATTGGTAAAGTACTCCTTAAAATTAGTTCAAGTCCAAGCAATACCAAATGAACAAATTAATTGCCTTATTTTGACCTGCCCTCAGTGCAACAATTTGGGATTCTGTAATGGAGGGCTACATGTTTCAAACTGAGATGGGGAGTGTGGGATGTGTTATGCTTCACCCAGCATCTTAATGCAACATTTCCTTTGCAGAGGGAAGGTGTGAAAAGTAAAGTTAAAGTTGTGATGTCTTTTTTTTTTCACCTCTCCTTAGGACTGGTGTTTCCCTTTTACTCGGAGCTGTAACAGATTTGCATAAAGGAGCTCTCTGGTAGTGTTATCTATGGGGTAATGGGTATTTTCCTACTCTATATGTATGCTTAATAATGATCAAATGATGCTAGGACAAGAGTAGTTACTGTTTTGGAGAACCTTTCCTAGGACCCCCTTGAAGTTACTCTGAGAAGAGCTCCCTAGGAGTGCCACTTATGCAGAAATAAACCTAATGTCTTTAACAACAGAAGATGGGGGCGTACATACAAGGCAGAGGGCCCTGAAATTAAGTTGACTTGCAGCATGACAATAATAGGTCAAATAGCAAGTCTTTACCTGTAATATGAAGAGAGTCAGTCATGGGAGCTGGAGCGTGTTAGGAGGATGTGCAATGGGATGAAAGCACAGGACACCACTGAAAAGCATTTTTGAAGAGGTAAAACTACTGGTCTCCCTGTACATTATCAAGAGAGATTTTCTTACTTGGGCATGAGATGACACAGACCATTGTAGCAGCCAGCAGTCTGGAACAGGAGAGTTTAAAAGAGCTGGAATTTATCTGTCTTTAAAGGAAAGGAGTGCTGGTAAGTTTGGGTTGATTGGCAGGAGAAAAGAGGATATTGGATGGGAAGAGGTGTCTTACCAGATTAGTTTGCCTCCCTATATGGTGCAGCAGTTGCTTTAAGTCAATCTCAAAGGAGTTGTGGCTGATGAATGTGTCTTGTAGATGCTGGGGAGGGACTCTTCATGAGGGACTGTAGTGAGAGGACAAGGGGTAACGGGTTCAAACTTAAACAGGGGA
>JASSUY010046283.1:0-44813 GCA_032466535.1 Forpus xanthops | reverse complement strand
TGGTAGCAGTAGTGATTTATGTTATACTTTAGTTACTAAACTGTTCTTATCTCAGCCTGTGGGAGTTGCATTCTTTCAATTCTCCTCCCCATCCCACAGGACTGTGGGAAGAAAGAGAGGGGAAGTGAGTGAGCGGGCTGTGTCAGGATCTTAAACCACAACACCCTGGTCTCCCTGTCCTCTCTCCTAGGGGTATGCATCCTTGCAGAACATGCAAAAATGCAGGGCATTGCTTATAGCAGCAAATACATGAGAAGAACAATAAGCTGCTGAAAGAAGAAGTAGAAAGCAGCACACATTACTTGCTGCCCAAGAGCACACCCCCAGGATAGTGGTGATTTTAAACTATTGTGTATTTACAGAAGGGTTTCTATTGAAACACAGATTACTAACCTGCTGTTAGCCTTCTTATAGAAGAGGTTTCAATTTCAGATGATAAAAACACAGGGACAATTCATGATATTTGTATAATGAGATATCATTCTGTTCCGTGTCCTGAGACAGTTTGAAAGAGGCAGACTATCGTCATCTGGGAAAATCCCACAGATGCTGGTTCAGGGGTTTGTGTAACCATTTTGTGTAGTCCTCCCTCCTTGCAACTTCAAGAACACGGAGCTTTGCCCAGTTTGTTCCTTTCTATATTTTTTTCATGAGCACAAAGAAATTAAAAACACCCCTACCCAACAACAAAATCCAAACCAAAAGAAATGTAAAAGGAAATTTCCTTTATCCCTTTGTGCATAAAAATACCGTGCCTTAGAAATATCTTTGAATTGTGCAAGAAGGAGTTGTTCTGCCCCAGCAGTCACATCCCCATTTCATCCATTCTGTGGATGGTTAGAACAAGGGGATCTGAAATCAAGCATTTCTTCCACTGAATTACGAAGAATGTAGTTTCTGAGCCAGCAAGCTATAAAAATGAGCAAAATGATATAAAAACCTATTAGAGGTAGCAAGATACAATGACGATAATATCCATAATGTACTGTTTCTGCCACTTCATTCTGAATTAGAGACTATTGTTGAGAATGATCTGCCTCACCAGGTTCCTGTCTGTCCTGCTTCACGCCTGGCTGCAAAGACTTGCCTGGCTCAGTGTACCGGTCACTGACCAGACACAGTAAATCAGAACTGCTCTAATGAACCCTTGATGGCACATGCTGTAGGTAGATGGTACAAAGCTATTTTTTTCCATACAGCATCTGCCAGACGAAGGTTCAAAGTGATGAACCGATAACAGTGCCAGTCCAGGTGCAGGCCTGCAGGGCTCTGTTCTATTTGCATCCTCAGAAGAGAAAATGTTCTCTTAAAGATGCAATGGCAGCATATGCATCTATTTTGTTTCTTTCCTTAAGCCCTAAACTCAATTGCCTTCCTACCTGATTGTTTCTTAGTATTTTCTAAGGGGCTCAGCTCCACAGAAGCTGGGCTTCTCTTTTTCTCTAGCAAACCTGTGTGTATGGGCCATGCACACAATGTTTATTGCAAGGTTTATCAGCAAGGTTTTAACACATCTGTTGATGTGCAGTAGCACTGCAATCCAGATATGTGTGACGGATGTCCAGTGTAGCAAAGACAGTGAATATAAGAGCAAAGCCACAAAGTGTTGAGCTTTCTATGCAATCTAAATGTGTCATCAGACCCCAAATAATCAGGGAAAGGACAGGAATAAGGAACAGAATTTCTCACTGTTACCAAATTTTCCTCAAAAAGCAAACTTTGATAGTGACTGAAACCCAAAGATCTTCAGGCTTGTTTATTCTTTTGGCTAAGCTGGTATGAAAGTCCTATAGCTGTTAGACAAAAGGCTGCTAAAGACATTGTTTAGATGGTACAGACACAAGGTTATATGAGACTATGAGTTCAGTGACAGCACTGTACCTATGAACTGGGCTAGATGAGGGGGCTGCAAAAATATTTCTGTTCTCTAGGAATCCATAGAATCATAGAATGATTTGGGTTGGACAGGACCTCAAGATCATCAAGATCCAACCCCCCTGCCACGGACAGGGTCACCTCACACTAGACCATGTCACCCATGGCTCTGGCCAGCCTGGCCTTGAACACTGCCAGGGATGGAGCATTTACCACTTGAAGGTCCTAACTTGCTTTATTAAGATAAATTTGGATTACAGAAGACAGTTCTAGAGGAGTATTTTTTATTTGCTGAGAATAGCTGGTTTTCAGCCCATATTTCATTGTTTGTTGTATGTCAGACGTTCATTAGTTTTGTCTTATAAACCAAAGCACATTAGCTAAATTCCTGTTTTCCAATCGACTAGCTATTATAGTACCTTTTGAAGCATTTTATTTAGCAAGCATTTGAAAGTCAAATTAATGCTTTTTGATGGTTCACATAGAATCATAGAATAGTTAAGGTTGAAAAGGACCTTAAGATCATCTAGTTCCAGCCTCCCTGCCAGGGGCAGGGACACCTCACGCTAAACCATGTCACCCAAGACTCTGTCCAACCTTGCCTTGAACACCACCAGAGATGGAGCATTCACAACTTCCCTGGGCAACACATTCCAGTGCCTCACCACCCTTACAGTAAAGAATTTCATCCTCATATCCAATCTAAACTTTCCCTCTTTAAGTTTGAACCCATTACCCCTTGTCCTCTCACTACAGTCCCTCACGAAGAGTCCCTCCCCAGCATCCCTACAGCCCCCCTTCAGATACTGGAAGGCTGCTATGAGTTCTCCATGCAGCCTTCTCATCTCCCTCTATCTGCTGGTCACACTCCTTTTGATGCAGCCTAGGATATGGTTGGCTTTTTGGTCTGCAAGAGCACACTGCCGGCTCATGTTCATTTTCTCATCTACCAACACCCCCAAGTCCTTCTCAGGGCTGCTCTGAATCACTTCTCTGCCCAACCTGTAGCTGTGCCTGGGATTGCTCTGACCCCTTTTCTCTCACCTACCCTATGTTATGCAGATAGCTCCATGCCTAAGCCCATAAATCCTTCAGGAACTTGAGACAATTCAAAAGAAACCTGTAACAACTGGGAATGTGTATTTAGTTAATAGAGCAGTCTTCATGTAGTCCACGTTTTTGTGATGCTCACTTAAGGAAGTAACATGCAAAATACCATTCATTTTGCATCGAATCCACAAAACATATAGTGTAGCAGTGTATTAAAGACTTAATTCTGGCAAGCAAAGCACTAGTAGAGGTACCTCAACACTGTAATATTAAATACTACCATGCTAATGGTATGTATGTGAAGGCAGAATGTGTTTATTTCTATTTCTGACATAATTTCCTATAACAGCTCTCAAGGGTGATACCAGTTAAGACCTTATTTTCAGAAGACAGTAAAACAGAAGTAAAAAAGAAGCTTCTTTTCATCTCTGATTTGGCCAATTCCAGTCGAAAAAAGAAGAAAAAAAGAATTGACAAATTATGACCAGCTTTCTTCTTATTTATGTAAAATCCTCTTTAAGTGACATTTCAATTAATATTTCTTTGCAATGTGGTTATTTCAAATCAAGCACCAGATTTGTTTTCATCATTAAAACCCATTTACATGGGTTCAGTCTGAAAGACAGTGAGAGAGTATGTGCCGAAGGTTTATTCTGGTGTCGTTAGTTTCATAAGTAGCATTAAAAGTGTCATTAACGTATGTATAATTAAATTCTGGATCCATCTGCTCTAATTATCTGGCTAAAATGGTCCTTACCTAAACTATGAATCGGGGCTATGTTTATATTACAATGTATAGTACTGCAATACCCTCAATGGTCGTCATCCTTAGATGAAGCTGTAACCTAACTACATTTTTGGGTAAAACTGTAGTTTTTGTTGTCCCTCTGCATGCCCTGGCTGTTTCTGCAGGAAAAGCTGAGCCCGTGGGCTGAGTGGAGAGCCCCAAGAGCCCCAGGACTTCTCTGGGCTCATGATAGAGTGAGCTGGATTACAGGATTGCAGTGTCCTGCAGCACAGATATACCCCAGTCCCTAACAGAAAGAGACACTTCCATACAGCGAGCTGTCTGATCCTAAGGTCGGTGCCTGAGATCCAGGGGATAAATTGCTCCCTGCTAGTGTCTTTCTGCGTTGACAATACCCTCTTGAGCAGGCACTTAACTTTCAGGCAGCTGAAATTAAACAAGGTGAAACCCACCCCAACTGTCTTAACTGTGTTTTTCAGTGGCCTAGTGAAAGCATAAAAGAGACAAGTGTGAAATATGTGACTCTGCTGAGATTTTGCCTTTGATTTTTATTACCAGTGGCTCACCTCCGAGTACCCTGCAGCTGGATGCTGGGGTCCTGCTCTGAGAAATGGGTTGTGTAAGCATCAGGGATTTGAGTATATTTCCCTTAAGAGCCCTCATAAATGATCCAAAGGGTACACTGTCTGCTCTGCAAGGGGTACATATTGCCAGTGTGCATGACCTTGTGGGGCTAAACCACAGAGAGAGACAAGGGACCTCCCTGTGCCAGTCCTGCTGGGAATTAAGCATGAGCTCAGTGCTGAGCTCTTCATTTCTGATCATAGTTTTTTTGCCTAGAAGCCAAGTACTACATGCCTTGGGGACTTCCCTGTTAGCAGCTTGAATGCCCCAGGACTAGATAAAAGCTTTGAAAATCTGTGGTTTGGGTGTATACAGCTCTTGAGGGTTGAAGCCCTCTGCTGCTTACAGAGAAGCTTCTCCATGGACAGTTATTCTCATGCTCTTGTGTTTCTGCTGCACTCCTATGTAACACCTGATGTTACTATCTTCTCTCAAATCAGACCTGTAGAAACTTGATGGAGTCCTTACAATAACCTCTTTATATCTTTTGTCACCTGAAAATGAGTATTGACATTGCTTTTTACTGCTTGCAATCTGAGGCAATAAATCAAGTGCACTGTCACACACACAAATCCTCTCTGTTTTGTCACTGTCTGGCTTTTAATTCAACTCAGACTGGATATTATTTCTGGTTTTAGACTAAGCAGAGCAATTAGATGCTTGCCACATTGCTAATATTTTAAAACTCAAAAGTATCAATCAGTGTTACTTTGTATAAATGTTATCTGGTATGGCCAATGCAAAAATGACAACTTTTAGGGTGGGGAGTAGCTATAAGGTAGAAAATACTATGTTTTATCACAGGAAAGGCAAGCTACTGAAGGACATGCAGCACGCATCAGTGTCTAAAACTACTATTGGTTAAAGAGGATGATCTGATAAAACATGGATGTTAGAAATGCTCTCAGTTACTATCCCACTGGCTAAAGGCGTTTCAAGAATCAAATCATGGTACCTATGATATGATGTGTCAGGACTGCTGGTGCTTTGTTTCCCTGTACTTTTCTCCTAATGCCCAGAAAAGATGGTGGGATAATGCCACAGTGTCTTCAGGTATTCTGGACAGCATCCTGCAGCAGTGGGAACCTGTG
The DNA here is from genome assembly GCA_032466535.1 of Forpus xanthops. NCBI lineage: Eukaryota > Metazoa > Chordata > Aves > Psittaciformes > Psittacidae > Forpus > Forpus xanthops. Next base: position 39,425 of record JASSUY010046283.1, on the reverse strand, counting down.
CTGTTTCTTTGAGCATAGCACTGAACAACTGCAGTTTTCAACATGTAATATTCTATGGAAGGGAAGCAACAACTGAAATAAAATGCAGCCTATATATATGTGTCTTTGTCTAATTGAATCACAGACTGAATGTGGCAGTGCATCTGTTACAGGCTGGGGACATCTTTCATGTGTTCTTTTCTATCAAACTTCTTTAAAACAAGATTAATATTTAGCTGCTCTTTTATGTTATTTTTGAAGAAATGAATCCTTTCAACATGATTTCTGATAGAATCACATTGCCTAACTTCCCGTGTTTAAAGTGACATTTCTATGCTTCTCTCTAAAAGAAATTACTGCAAATTCATTATTCATAGGCATCAAGACAGAGACCCGGTTCTCGAAATCCATGAGGTTACTTTCTTTGAATATCTTTTGAAATCCTCAAACTTATCTTAAATATACCAATATCTTATGATAGTGTTAGCAACATGGTTCTAGAAAAGTAGAGTGTAGGCTCATTTGGGAAGATAGGGAAAGCTATCCATTACAGAAATACATTTGTAACTAAGATGATAACTTTTTCCTCCACCAAGGAGGGTGCTTGATAAAAGCTTCTGGAACACACCAGATAATCAACAAACATGCAAATCCTTAGCCACAAAAAATCTTAGCTTGCTGGTGTATGTATAAGTTTTGCAATGACCCCCTTTTTCTGGTGAAAATAGTTCTAGAGGTCAATGTTTGCTTGCTCTGGCTCTGTGAAGAAAACCCAAACAGCCATTTCAGGTGATGAATTATCAAGCCTTTCACTTAGGTATAGATGTATTAATATTCCTTAGGTTTATTGATATTCACAGGGAGCAGTATTTTTCAGGTTCAAATATATTCAAAACTGCTTGTTCCATAGAGTGCACTGATGTAGAAAAGGAAATCTTACAAGTTTCAGGATTTAGCTCAGGAGTTTTATTCAGATGAGCAGCCACAGTCTTTGGGTGAGGAACAGGCAAGTTTGTCTTTTAATTTGTTTACAGGTCTTGCCTAGGGAAGTTGTGAATGCTCCATCACTGGCAGTGTTCAAGGCTGGGTTGGACATAGCCTTGGGTGTCATGGTTTAGTGGGAGGTGTCCCTGTCCATAGCAGGGGGGGTTGGAACTAGATGGTCCTTTTCAACCCTAACTATTCTATGATTCTATGACTCTTAGGAAATCTTGGGCATGTGAGGTTTTGACTCAGACTAGTGTGCTGTTTCCAGCCTTCTGATTAGATGTAATAAATGGAGAGAAACCAATTTCCAGTTCCCTAACTTCTTAGAAATTAAAGCTGTGTTCTAATGACACACCTACAGCATACATATAATGCATGTATATCCATATATATATATATATATATATGAAGCTTGTGTGAAGCTTTATGTGGAAAGTTTTGATGAAAAGTGAAAGTCCTTTAGATTTTTTGTCCAGCTCAGGAGGAAAATGTCTTTATTCATTTTTGCAATTATGAAGTTAAGACTGTCTCCTATGAGATTATTTGTTTAGGCTACATCTGTGGGCAGTCTGAATTACTGAGGTTTTTATTCATGTGCTATGAGATTTTATTCACTTTCTAAGAAGAAAAGAAATCTCTACATCTCAGGCTAACTTAGACTACCCAGATCTTGTGTGAGCAATCTAACCCTGAGTTAGGTGAAAAAGGGGTACCATGGCATCAGCGGTCATTTCTGAAGCCCGCAGTGTGGTGATTCTGTCTAGCAGGTCTGGATCAATTTTGCAAATGTCTGGCAAATAAATGAATGCAGTTGTTCATGAACTCAGTGCTAGCTCAATGTTTTCCTTAGTTCTGTTACGTACATTTAAGTGAAGGTAATAGGATCTTTGCAATTTGTAACAAAAACATCTGATTTTTTTTTAATTTGTTGCTTAACGTGATGGGTTTATGATAACTGTTACTCTTCTTGTAACATACACAAAGCCAGTAATATTATAATGCAGAAAGAGTTAATGCTGGTTTTGTGTGTGCCAGAGAAGTGACTGCTCATTTTTAATAAGCCATCTGTTTCATTTAGAAATTGGCTGTTTATAAATTTCCTTCAGTCGGTAAAATATTGGCTTCCTCTAGTGATATTTAGAAAAACCCACAGAATCCAACTCATAAACTGTGTTCTCTTTCAACTGTGAAAAAAACACCCCAACAGATGAAATACTACAGTGTGAGGCATGCTATTAGGTATCTGTGGCCAGGTGAAGCTGTGGAGGAGATGAGTGAGGAAGAAAGGGCAGTATCTGTCCAGTCCTGTGGACAAACCACCCCTCACACCATGCTGGTGGGAAGCTGTCATGGTTGGGAAGAGTAACAGAAAGGGAATATAAGTAATTATGGTGGTGGGCTGTATTGCCCGTGGTACTTCAAGGGGAGATCCAGGGCATGGTATGTCCACAGGTTGGGGTTTAAAACAAGTTGATGTGATTTAAAATAGGCCTTGGTACTAAAATTGCTGTAAAAATTTCCTGTTATTGTAGAAACACAGCAAAAGATCCCATTTCAGTGGTTAACAGCTGAGTTTCAGTGAGAGTTTTGCTGGTTACAGTATGCTGATAGCATGTTTGAGAGGCTCTGGGTTTGTGAAGTTTGTAACACAAATGAGAAAGCATATTCAAGTCAGACAGGAATATTATTTAAAGGTCAGGACTGGAAGAGCTATGAAGCACAGAGGGGCTGCAAACAAGATCCAGTGGCTGGACGTGAAGTGTCATGATGTGAGAAGCTGCGAACAGCTTGAACTCCTTATCAAAGGGAAAGTTGAGAGATGGCTCGAAGGAAGGGTGCTTAATGCATAGTAAAATGCAGCATGGTTCTTCAGCGAGGCTCTTACTGAGGATTTTTCAGTCTTGCTGAGAAAGGCATAACAAGATGGCTGCAAATTGAAGTTAGATAAAATGAACCCTGAAAAAAGATGCAGTTTCTTAGCAGGGAGAAAAGGAGTAATTTATCAAGGAACGTGGTAAATTCAGCATCTCTTTATGTGTTTATGGCAAAAATAAAGCACATCTTTTAGGAGGCTATTTAATCAAGCTCTCAGGAGAAGTTATACAACTTGCTTGTGAAATGGGGTATGCTGGGTGGTTGTGATTATTTTTTCTTGGCTTTGGAACCAGTGAATATATGAAGTTCCCCATTTATTTTCTTCCACAGAAAGCGAACAAAAAACCCTGCATTGTCCCAGCATATTCATTGCTATTGCTGTTCTGCATTAAGAAATGCCTATAACCAAATCTCATTATTTAGAGTTTCTGACAGTTGCCTACAGTAGTCAGACTTTATTCCCTTTCAGCACAGATTTGCCTGGAAATATTTTGTCTGGGCCTGGGTGAGGGTGGCAGTTATTTGCTCTTGGAAGTTAAAATCATTCTCAGTGGTTGTTTTGCGTATGTTTTCTACATGCTTAGGGTCTGCCCAATGGGCATTTTTGGGCCCTGGCTGCACTCAGAAGCACTGCCTCTGGCCCATAGTGTGGCACGGAGCCTGCCTGCACGTCAGTGGGTGCCCATGGTGGGAATCAGCAGGGTTTGTGCTGTGGTTCATCTGCTTTCTCACACCATTTGTAGCGCAAAGGGTGCTGGTACTGCCTGCCTTTCCCTTGCCAGTCAATGCACTGCTCTTGCAGGGGCACAGGAGAATGTGACCAGCCTGGGGTGACTGGCAGGGCATGACAGCTTAGCCTCTCTCTTACTGAGATGCTTGAGGCCAAATACTGCACAAAGTAAAATGAGTGGAATATTGCAGCTTTGCAATATAGGAATGATCTGCTTGTTTGTTCTGGCCACCATAAAGTCACAAGAAATTCATAACCTTCTAAGAAGTGTAGCAATTCCAGTCCTCCTATGAAAATACCTAAGATGCAGCAAAATTTACAGAACATAGATTAATCTGCTAACTGGAGCAATTTCAACAAAATCCTATTGTTTTCATTCTTATACTAGGATCTTCCCCAAAGAGATGGGTGTTCTATTATGATGTTTTTCTTAAAGAATTGCGGTTTTAATGTACCCAAGTACTTTCACTATTAAAAAAAATCAGAAACCAACTGATTAAGATGTTAGAAATTCTGACTTTGCTATCCAAATGATCTCAATTGGTTACTGAAAAATTTGGATCCAAATTTTACTGGCAGCCAGTACTTTTGTAATCGGGTTAAAAATAAGCAGGGAATTGGTTTGAGAAAAATAAGAGCAAAGTAATTTACCCATGTCTCTGTGCATTTTGTGCCTTAATGTGTTCTGATTTGAAGGGTTTATTCATTTATTTATTTATTAAGGAAGCTTTTGATAAAACTCATATGTTAGCTGATCCCTTTGCTGCTGGGAAAAGTTGGAAAGCGAGTTCAAAATTCCCTTACTGCAGTTTTTCTTTGGAAAGCAAGAAGTCAGGCAGCACCAAGTATAAGATTTCAAATGGTACTTAAATTTAGAGGTCCTATTGTTATGGATGCATTAATTTAAATACTTTCTACCATTCAACTAATTTCTTTGTTGGATGTAAATCTTAATAAATCATGTCTGTTTGTGTAGCTCATTAAATGAGATACACAGTGTGGCCAATTGAATGTTCTCCTAGGAACACTGGATGGAATCTTGGCCCCATGGAAGTCAATGGGAGTTGTGCTGCTGGCTTCAGCAAGTCCAGGTTTTTCACATCAGTTTTGAATGTGCGTGAGTAGTGTGCATGATTTTCAACCTTAATGTTTGGTTTTGCACTTACATTGGAAAAGAACATTTTAATTTCTATCAGGAAGGAAGCCAATGCATGTTCTTAAACCTTTGGTATTATTTCCTTTGGAAGAGCTAGACAGAGAATAATATGTATATATATATATATTATCTGATGGCAATATGCTGTACTGAAATTAAAATCATTTCAACCTGAATTCAATTCTGTGTTTTCATATGTGTGTGTTTGTGAGTGTGTGTATACTCCTGATGTTATTTCCTACTGACTTAAGGTGTGGATGACAGTCACCATAGGACTTTTGTTTGTAAACCTTTGTCCATTAGGAATTAAAGGCTGGTAAAAAAATCTCTCACTCCTTTGGTTGCTTTCTGGTGTCTGGAAATTTGCAGCAGATGGCCACAGTTCCCCTCTCATTTACACCATCCTGACTTCACCCATTTAGGTCACTGTAAATCCTGATTATCCAGCTATGGAAGCAGGATCAGGACCAGCATTTTGGCAACTGGCTCTGGCTATAAAAACAGGCACTCAGTACAAAGGAGCCGTTTGTGGCTCTAATAAAACCTGTGGGATTTTTGCTGCTTACTTCACTGGAATCAGGATGTCACCAAAATATACTGGGGCTCTCCTATAATAGCCTCTGTTCACTTTCTGGTAATGAGCAATGGATGGAGTACCCCAGAGAAACTGAAAAAAAGACTTCACTTGCCAGTTACAGAGCAATCTGATGTACTTGGTGTCTGCAACCTTTGCAAAAGTGGGCTTTGTCTGTGTGATTTTTCACTGCTACTGCAGCTTCTGTGGGAGAAGAGCAGTGAAATCTATGCCCAGTGTACCATAGGCAAAGCCCCGATCTGACAAAATAGAACAGCAGATTTCATTTCCATTTTGTGTGAAGATATTTAGCATCTCTGCTAAGCTGTAATATAGCACTGTGCTGAAATCCATAAATGCATAACTTTCCTAAACTGCAAATTTATTTATACTGAATTTGCTAGGTTTCCATAAAATTGCTGTGGAAGCTTTGTGGCACCAGAACTCTACGTAAATGCAATTTGCAGGTTTGTCACTTTTTCAGCTGTATTTTCCATCCTTCTCATCTTTGTGTTATGGAGAGATACTGACTTTATGGAATAGCTGCAGAAAATTATAAATGGTGTATGAAATGAGAAATCTCTGCTCAGAGCGCAGAACTTAATCTATGCTGTTTGCTCGGAAAGTCAGCTCAACTGCAACTAGAAAACCCCTCCAAATCCAGAGGCTACAGACTAACAAAACCAAAGCCCGCTCTAAGTAGGTTTTTTCCACTTCGTACCTGGGATAAGCCGGGGCATGGTACTGAGGTACTGCAGGCTGCAGAAGGTCGTGGGGAGGGCAGGCATTCATAACTGAGATGCTCTGCACAGGCTGCAGGTTGAGGAGACAGTGAGAAGCTTCTTTACTTGTGCTAAAATGGGAAGTGGGGATACTGGGGAAGAAGCTGTGCTGCAGAAGAGGGAATGGGCTTAATTCGGCCTCATGTATGCCTGTGTACTCAAGTCAGGTAGTTTTGCAGTTGACTGCAGTGGAAGCAGGACTGTACTTTGACTGTGGTAGCTATTTCCATGTTATAAGCCCATTCCTGCAGTTTACTGTGGCATAGCTTTGCCCAAGTGAGGGAGAATCTGATTTTGGAAGAACGCCGCTGCATGGCTGCTAATGAAACAATATTATAAGCACGCCCAGGATTTAGTGAGTTGAATGCTCAGTGTCTCTGTGCATGTGATGGTCTCAGGAAGTGTGTGAGACTGCGAGTCAGCACAACGTAGCTTATCTCACCTTGTCAGGCCAGCGCTGACATTGCAGCATGCACAGAACCACAGTGACTGCTGTCATGCTGCAGGATCCAGCCCTTCAGAGAAGTAGGTGCTGTAAGAGCACACAATAATCCTGAAAGGATGCAGTGATTTCCCTCATCACCTGTTAAAGATTTTTTTTCTAGCTCCTGCATAAAAGCTACCTTTTGGGCTGGGGTCAGGCAGGTCACTGCTTGTCACTTGTGTCTTTCTACTAAGAAGGTATTTTTTGCATTTGTTTGAAACTGTTTTCCATGAAAATTACTTTAGCAGAGAGGTAAATTAGCCCTGCCTATGAATAGGAAATATCAGTCATTTTGTGCTACAAGCAGCTTGCAAATAGCTTCATTGGCTCCTAAGAAACAAACATTTCTGCCAAGTATTTGCAGTAGAGAATACAACATACAGATAACAGCAAACCTTGGCTAACACCGCTGTTTATTTCCCTTGTCCTCTCTACCTCACTGGGGACTCACTGTCCATCACGGCTAGCTGCCAGGAAGGATGGTAAGGGAAACCTCAGCTCCTGTAATCCAAGGGTCAAACCTGTGCAAGAAGAGATAGCAGCAATGTCCTGGTGTGAGGCAGAAGTGGTCAGATTCTAATCCTGAGTTTGGTAATTAACTTCTCTGGGAAGCTGTCTATGCTGATGCTCCCAGTAGTTTACTGCAGCCTGCCTGTGACTGCAGACTCCTTCTAGCTGCTGTGCATAAGGATGCAGCAACGAGTCCTGCGGGATGAAGTGTTTAAATGTGCACAGAGGGTGAACTTGGAAAGACCAGGATTTATTTACAACACAGTTGGCCTGCAGTCTAGCACACAGAGCTACTGCTTATATCCTACGTAAAATAGATGACTTGGCACTTGGGAAGTGCTATATGTATTGCTAAAGAGGTGTTTCTTGGCTCATCCATCTCTTGCAAGGTGCAGTGGAACTGTAGCAGCTATACAGAGTTTGGGGAAAAATAGAGACACATGAGTAATGGAGTAGTAAAACTCAGTTCAGCTCCTTGGCTCTTGCAAACTCACAGCCAAGTCCTGCAGCCTTAACTTGGGGAAAAAAAATATCTGCAGCAATCAAAGGGAGTTTCATCTTAGAAACCCTCTCAACTGCCTGCTTGTACTAGGGTAGGTGTTTAGCAGTGGAGTTGTCTCTGGCTGTACAGGCTGTGACTAGGGGCAAGTATCTCCTCCTAATATCACAGCTGATACAAAATTAATCAGAAACTTAAGCAAATCTAACACCTAGACAAATCTGCTATATTACTAGGAACAGCTTCTAAGATACTGAAAAAAAACCCCATAATCAACTGCTAAAGCACATCTTGGGAAACTGAAGGGGTTTATAAATAATCATTAGAATAAACTGTTCCCTGCCATGAGGCGCATCTCTTATTATGTCTGCTATGTTCCTTCTGGCTTTTTCAGTGCATCGTCAAGCACGGATTAAGGTCAAATAAATTTAGGATGAGTGAGCACAACAATCTTGACTAAGTTTCCAAAGGACACAATCTTGTGAGTGAACAAGTGCTATGTATACAATTCCACCAAAATACTCAGGTTTCAGCACTACTTCAGTTGACAGTTTCTCAGGAAAACAATACTGACAATATCACTATGTGAATAGATACACATATGTTTAGAGTAATGCGTATAATTATGTAAATATAATGAGGAATAATTATTGTAGGAGTGAATATGCTTTCTTCCTATTTTTAAAGGAGTTTACTGATCATATGATATACTGATCATGACTGAAATTGTATCTGTTGCATCAGGGCTGAAGACACTCTAGATTTGAACAAGCAAGCATCATGCTGGCCATGTTCAAGGCCAGGTTGAACATAGCCTTGGGTGACATGGTTTAGCAGGAGGTGTCCCTGCCCATGGCAGGGGGGTTGGAACTAGATGATCTTAAGGTCCTTTCCAGCCCTAATTATTCTAGGATTCTATGATTATGTTACATACTCTTAATCCCAGGCACAGGTACAGGTTGGGCAGAGAAGAGATTCAGAGCAGCCCTGCGGAGAAGGACTTGGGGGTGTTGATTAATCAAAAAATGAACATGATCCAGCAGTGTGTGCTTGCAGCCCAGAAAATCAACTGTATCCTGAGCTGCATCAAAAGGAGTGTGACCAGCAGGTAGAGGGAGGTGATCCTGCCCCTCTACTCTGCTCTCGTGAGACCTCATTTGGAGTACTGTGTGCATTTCTGGTGTCCTCAACATAAAAAGGACATGGAACTGTTGGAACAAGTGCAGAGGAGGGCCACGAGGATGATCAGGGGACTGGAGCACCTCCCGTATTAAGCTGGGATAATAAGACTGAGAAAGTTGGGGCTGTTCAGCCTGGAGAAGAGAAGGCTGTGTGGAGTCCTCATAGCATATCTGAAGAGGGCCTATAGGGATGCTGGGATGGGACTCTTCATGAGGGACTGTAGTGATAGAGAAGGGGTAATGGGTTCAAACTTAAACAAGGAAAGTTTAGATTGGATATGAGGAAGAAATTCTTTACTGTTGGGGTGGAGAGGCACTGGAATGTGTCATCCAGGGCAGTTGTGAATGCTCCATTGCTGGTGATGTTCAAGGCTGGGTTGGACATGCCCTTGGGTGCCATGCTTTATTGGGAGGTGTCCCTGCTCATGGCAGGGTTGTTGGAACTAGATGATCTTAAGGTCCTTTCCAACCCTAACTATGCTGATTCTATGTTTATTGGTTATTCCTTTAAAAGAAGTTAGACTTCTTGACCAAACTATCTGTGTTTGCTTCCAGTATTATGTTGTTCATGCCTCCTTTCCCACCATGATAGTACCAGTGCTAACTTCTAGTTTAAATAGATCTTCCCGATGTTTATCCTTAGATGTATTTCCAGAAAGCAGCCAGCTCTCAGTCACTGGCTAGCTAAGGCCAGTCATTTTCACCTCCTATTCTAAAAGAGGCTCTCTTCTGCCCAGATGAGATGATGTGGAGACGGAGGAGAAAGCCTATGGGAAATACCTTCACAAGCACCAGAGCTGAAGGAGGGAGGGCTTCAGGTCTCTCTTAGTTCCATCTCTCCGCATTGAAAGAGGATAAACCAGACAGCCATGTGTAGAGGAGAATGCTGATCAAACCTAAACAATGAAACTTGATTGGAAGACATAAACCAGTGTAAGGAGTGCTGCTGGGAGCATCTGCAAACGTGGGCAGGGAGAAATAAAGCTTTAAAGAGGGAAAGAGTGAAGAATGAAGTGAATGAAGAAAGAATGTGAGCAGAGAAAGGTGTCTGCTGCAAGCAGAAAGAAAACCCGGTTGCAGTATGTGCAATAAAGAATGCAGTCTCCCCAAAGAGCAAGCCTTCAAAAAGCTCCCTGGGCTTTCTTAGCATGGGCAGAGGGACACTTCCCTACAGCAGCAAGCTCTCCATGCTGAGATGAAATCTCAGGCTCCCCCAAGGAAGCCAGTTATTACTTGCAGCCTGTCTCTATTCTTCGGCAGTGTGCTGAATGTGTTCTCCAGCCTGTGCTGTTTTTCAGCCTTGCTTCTGAGCTTTATCTTCCAGTCTTTTGTTGACCTCCTGCGTATTTTGCCTTATTCTCTGTTTTCTCAACTTATTTATTGATGTACAAGCTTTTCTGAGAGTAGTCTCTATGTTTTTTGTAGCTCTGCACCCCAGTCCTACATTTTACAATGGGTATCGTATTGAACAGTTGTTAGCCGTAGCTGCTGTGGTCTGTTTGGCAAGTTTCTATAAATTTTTTCTTCTAGTAGCCAGAGTGATTAGAGTGTATAGCTAAAATCTATCCCATGTTATGGATGAAGACCAATAATGTTTCCAGTGTCTGGTTGGACCTTTTTTGTAACATTGGCAAAATCTTCGTTGTCATTTCAAGCGCAGAAAGGGAACTGATTGCAGTAAAAGCAGAAAAGGATTTATAGTATATTCCAATAAATAAAGCCACTCTGCTTTGCCAAATTATGTGAGGCATGGCATGTTGCATTGTTCCATTCCTTTCATAATCTGTGGTGCCATATGGACTTAAAAAGATTGGACTATTACATGGATTTCTGCAGTGTAATTGGCGTTGACACTTATATTGATCGAATAAATGAAATAACATGCATAGTTCTGACAATCTTTTCAGATTGGTAATATTACAGCAGTGATGATTCTATGTCAGCAAAAAAGTCTATAGGAATTTAAAATGAAGACACAGCCAGTTCATTAATATACATATGTTTGAAATTGCAGCCCTAACAATTGAGTTCTCTGCACTGAACACTATAATATATATTGTCGTGAGCTATATGCCCTCAGATCATTTCTGTGAATTACAAGAAAATTATGGAGTGGAGAACATTTTATTATTGTACTTTTCATCCGGAGATGCAGCCTTTCACTGATGAAAATTGAAAACACTGAAAATTAAAATGTAAATGCATTTATCAAAAGAAGAGGAAAAAATTGAATCCTGAACTTTAACTGCTTTTGCATTTTAATTCTTCCAAAAGCAATTTTGGTATTTACATCTCAAAAGCACGAGTAATATGGCTCTGTGATATCCATTTGGATTCCCACTAATAAGTGACCAGCTGTTTGTTGATGGGGGTCTAAAGATTTGTTTTAGTAAAACAGCATTGAAACCTCTGTGTGTGTGTATTTCTCTGTGTGTGTTCTGAGAGAAAGAAAATAAATATATATTGATTTAGTGTTTCTCTCCTTTCTGTTAAACATTTTCTTTTTGTTTTATACAGGTCATCACCATATTACCTAATATGTGAATTACTCATGTCTTTGTAAGGAAGGAAGAAATAAAAGACAGGGAAACAGTGCTATACATTAGAAGCTTTTGCACAATGAAATTTAGTGGCTAATAAATGGGATAAAATGCATAATTTAATTCTCATTGCTGCTGTTTTTTTTTTTTCCTTTAGCTTTGGAAAACAAAAAAATCTTGTTTTTTTATGGACAAAGAACATCCATATACTGACTAAGACTGTAAGTTTAATTTCCTATAGCGGAAGGGTGTTGGATGAAGCATAGAAGCAGGTAGGCTACATGGTAAACTGAGACAACACCTGCCTCTGGTGCTGTTGTATAATGTAAGGAAATAAGAGCTTGATTGTGTTTTCTGAATTGAAACTATGCCTGTTTGTGCCATCTGGAGAAAAGCAAATGTCACTCCAGCCTTCAAAAAAGGCAAGAAGGAGGAGCAGTCAGCCTCACTTCAATTCCTGGAGAGGAGATAGCTCCACTCATCCTGGATGTTATCTCTAATTATGTGGAGAAAAAGAAGATAATCAGGAGTAGTCAACACGGATTCACAAAGGGGGCATCATGCCTGACCAATCTGATAGCCATCTATGACGGAATGACTGGCGGGGTACATGACAGGAGAACAGAGGATATTGTCTACCTTGACTTCAGCAAGGCTTTTGACACTGCCTCCCATAAATCCTCACAGGTAAGCTCAGAAAGTGTGGGTTAGATGAGTGGATACTTAGATGGACTGAGAATTGGCTGAATGGCAGAGCTCAGAATGTTGTGATCAGTGGTGCAGAGTCCTGTTGAAGGTGGGTAACTAGTGGTGTTCCCAGGTCAGTCCTGGGTTTGGTCTTGTTTAACTTACTGGCTGATGACCTGGATGAAGGGACAGAGAGTACCCTCAGCAAGTTTTCAGGTGATGTAAAGCTGGCAGGAGTGGCTGATACACCAGGAGGCTGTGTTGCCATTCAGTTGGACCTGCACAGGCTGGAGAGCTGGTAGAAAGGGACCTAATGGTGTTCAGCTCTGCTCTGATGAGAAAATGAACATGAGCTGACAGTGTGTGCTTGCAGCCCAGAAAGTCAACCGTATCCTGGGCTGCATCAAAAGGAGCATGACCAGCAGATTGAGTGAGGTGATCCTGCCCCTCTACTCTGCTCTTGTGTGACCTTGCTTGGAGTATTGTGCGCAGTTCAACGCTAAAAGAACATGAAACTGTTTGAACAAGTGCAGAGGAGGGCCATGAAGATGATCAGGGAACTGGAGCACCTCCTGTATGAAGATAGGATGAGAAAGTCAGGGCTGTTTAGCCTGGAGAAGAGAAAACTGCATGGAGACCTCATAGCAGCCTTCCAGTATCTGAAGGGGGCCTATAGGAATGCTGGGGAGGGACTGTTCATGAGGGACTGTAGTGATAGGACAAGGGGTAATGGGTTCAAACTTAAACAGGGGAAGTTTAGATTGGATCTGAGGAAGAAGTTGTTTACTGTAAGGGTGGTGAGGCACTGGAATGTGTTGCCCAGGGAAATTGTGAATGCTCCATCTCTGGCAGTGTTCAAGGCCGGGTTGGACATAGCCTTGGGTGACATGGTTTAGTGAGAGGTGTCCCTGCCCCTGGCAGGGGGTTTGGAACTAGATGATCTTAAGGTCTTTTCCAACACTAACTATTCCATGATTCTATGATTCTATGATCTATGTTGCGTAAGGTACAATGGTATTTTTGGTCACCTGTGTTGCAAATATGGTGAGGCTGTGTCACAATCAACCAAGAAATTGTTCTGATACTGGACTGATCTTCAACCTTAACCCTAGTAGAGGATGATACCAAGGTTTTTTCACCCTTTTCTCACTCAACCCAGACGTATCCTGCAGTTGCCACTTCCTGCCTTCTACCCTCTTCCAGATCCCTTGTGCCCACCAGCTGCCTATAGACAGGTAGACATCATATATCTCTCAACCATGTAACATTCTGATGTGCAGTACATGGTCATGCAGACTGGTCACAAATATGATAACTTCCAAAACACCAGTGATGGAAGAAGGTCCTGGTAAAACCTTAGCTTTGTTGACTGTTACACAAATCATAACTGTACAGATATTTCAGATTCACTACTGTACATTGACTAAGGCACATTCAAACATCCACCTTGAAATTACATTCCCAACTTCTTTCTATTCACATTTGATCAAGTGAAGTCTGTCCCTTAAGTGGTTTATATAGGAGATATAAATACTTTCTTCTTTTTTTTTTTCTTTTTAATATATATTTAGAGTGCATGTAGTCTACCTAACTTTTGAAAAAGAAGCCAGTAAGGTTGCAATGCCATCCACCTTCTTAAAATGGTGTGTATTAAATCAACAATTAAATCAAAATTTCATACTTTACCAATAAGTTATTGAATGTCTGAACAAGTACATTACATTTTGAGGAGGCTGTTGCAGACAAAACTACACTGTATCTCATATTTCAAAGATCATTAAAAAATCCCAAACAATTATCCTGTCAGCTTTATTGTTGAAGTCCATAGAAACTTAAATCAGGTTAACACTAGGCCCCTCACTGGGGCTGATTGGGCTGATTAAAGTCTGGAGTAGACCCCTCATTGAATGTAACATGGACTGAATTTCAGTTGCAGCATAAAGAATAAATAGACGGTGGGCCAGACAGACAATGACCAAGGCTGTGTCCACACATGAGCACAGAAATAGTCATTAATACCTGATCTGTGTTAATGCATGTTCATTTTTGCTAATGCTAAGGAATGTTCTGTTATAGCTTCATTGCAACAGTCACTGTTTCTCTTCCTCTCTGTAGGCTGAAATTTCCTCCCCACTCTGCCTCTCACTGCCTATGGCCACTATTTCCAGAGTTCCACTGCTGCAGTTGCTCCTCTTAACTTCCATCTAATTTTGTCCGAGAAACATCATATTCCTGCCAAATTACTTGACATCATAGCTGGGTGCCCAAAGAGATGCTGGTTCTGCTGGAGAGGACACACTGTAGCTTGTCTTTGCTAAAATCCCAGGAAATGTCACTGACTCTGCACATCTCACTTACTGAACTTAAATATCTATAAATCTGATAAAATTTTCTCTCCTCATGCTCAAGCACAGTATGCAACTGCTTGGAGCTGTCAACTGCACACTGAGGGTTTTTTGTTCCTTCTATCTTTTCCAGGCTTTAAAGCTTTGGTAGTTCTGAAACCCAAAATGTCCCAAAGGAAGAGCAAGTATACGAAAATATAAATCAACGGGGTTTATGACAACTTTTAATCACAATCTCCAAAGAGGAAGAGAGAAAGCAAAGCACATGTAAAAGTAAGTGAGATGGCATCTCCCTTGTATCTATTCTCTCTAATTCCATAGAGAGATGTCACTAATAGTAATAACTCTCATTCCATGAGGCTCATTCATTTTGTCCAAATGGACAGGAGCACTCAATGTAATGTCTTAAGTTTACGTTTATGTGTAAGAAATACTGGTGGTTTTCTTACAGGAAAACGAGTGAGAAAGACAGGAAAAATGAGTACACTAAAGGATCATAATAAAAAGCAGTACAACATGTATAAAAAACTCTTTCCAGAATTATGAAAGTGAGAATTTTGCTTGCCAAGCCTCTGACTATATTTCACAATACAAAAATAAAGAAAAGAAAAATGAGCTATCACTTTAGTTTAAGATCCCACATTTTAAAGCCTCCTTTATTTAGAGCACTGGACACTTTGGACTTTTTCCTCTTGAATTAATAGAAGAGCTTATAGAATTAGCAGATTGTTATGCATTACATGAATCAGCACTACTGTGGCATAATATACTTGCCATTAAACTTAGGCGCATTTAATGAGACAAAAAGGGTGGTAAGTTTCAGAAATCTTGGGTTGCTTTTCAGATTTTATAATTACAAAAACCTTCACACATCCTATAGGCCTGTTAAGCACAAGTCAAGCAAAACATGACAAGTATACAAAGAGTACAATTAGACAAGGATGACCAACTAATTCAAGGGTAGCCAACCTACGGCCCATGGCCCAAGTGAAGGCCATTTTAAAGACTCAGACATCTCAACCTGCTCACAGTTCTACCTTTATTCTCTTAGTAGCATTAGAGGAAAGCAAAATATTTCATATGAAAAGAAATTTGCCATGATAGTTGGTCTGTCAAGGCATGTAATCCCACACGCTGGCCAGGTTACTTCTGATGTAACTAAAAAGTTTAACTATTTTAATTTCTTAATAAATTCTCCTCAAAATCACAGGTCTGCCTGGTTTAGATGATTATTATTAGTAGTATTATTATCATTATCATTATTATATGCAAATATCAATGTTGGTGGGAATAGGTTGAATGAATATTCATAACTTCCAGGAAAAACAAACAAACAAACAAAACAACAGACAAATAACAGATTTAATTTCTGAAATTTATACGAAGATTTATAGACAAGCACTTTCTTCTGATGAGAACAGTTGGAAACCAAGTATTTTAAATAATATGGATCTAGAAATAACCCCAAATTTCAACACTTTTCATTGTCTAAATGAGAAAAACAGAAAAAAACTCTGTAAATCTTTTTCATTAGCTACTTTTACTGGGTTTCAAGTTCAAACCTCATTATGAGTTTATATAAGAAATAACAGGGGGTTGGTTACTGGTCACTTTATTAATTATATTTTCACCATCTTAACAAAATGTGACAATTCACATGTTTTTTTATTAATTTTATTAGTAATTAATGGTGCATGATTGCATGTTATGATCAGTTAGGGTTTTTTGAGTTTAGTAAGAACACTACTCATTGCTAGCAACTAGAGTAGATAGCAGAAGAATTAGGTGTGTTTGGGGCAGCCAAATTCTTTACTTGTGGAGAATGAGATTTCTGAGCTTATCACATTCTTAATGGATAATGTAATACTCAAACTGATCTTAACAAAAGTTTTCTCAAGTGCTTTCCAACAGATGTTGTCATTCCTGGAAATTATAGTCAAGAAAATTTCATTGTTATTGCTGCTTTAACAAATTAGCCAATTTAGGAAGTCTTCTGGAAGTAGAGTTAGTTGCAGATTGACTACTTATTGTTCCAACTTTCACAGTTTAATGGGTCTGTGATCATAATGACTTTACAGATGTATTGCTCCAGGACTTCTAGCAGCCTCAGTCTCTCAGCTTTGAGAGAGAGGTGACTCAGCAGTCAGGTCAAAGATATAATTCACTGGGTTCCTGACTTAATGTGTTGCCTTTCCTACTGTCTAGTCTTATGCTTGAGATGAAGGTGTCACTGTGTTCTTGGGATATTTAAGGGAAAATCAGCTACCCTCAGCTTAATTGGAGAATTCACCCAAAGGCTAAAAAGAAAATGGTGTGACAGAGACTTAGGAGAGACTGCACGTAGATATGTCTGGCGCTCATACACATGAGGCGGCAAAACCACCTTGCATAGGCCACCTTAGCACACGTTGATATTAGAGGAAGGCTGCATCATATGATTATTTCTGAGATTTGCCCCAAAGCTTTTATTTCTCAGGCTGAAGTCTCCATCTCAGGTTTTTCAAGCCTCCTTTGCCATTAGCAGGAACTCCACATCAGGTATTAATGAGATTACAAATTCATGAAAATGTTTCTAGAGGAAAATAATATTTAACTAGGAAGGTATGATCATATCTTTGTGTGAGCCAATGTGAAAAGTGCAAAGTGTGAAAGAGCGAAAACTCATTACAATCACCATTTGCACAAAGCCAATCTGGTCGGCTCAGTAGTTGAAAATAATGTTCATTGCTTTCATATAGAGCTGAAATCTATACTCAGGGTAATTTCAGTCTAATGTACAAAGTGCAACATAGATTCTCCTTTTCTAGAAGTGCTTGATTGTTGCAGTGCTAATTCAGCTCCGCTAATTGAATAAATGCAGTCAGAGCTTATCGGGGATAATTAACATTAAAACAATTGTGAGGGGTAGAAAGCAAAAAGATATAAGATGTCTACTAGGAATAATTTAGTCCTTTGCGCAGATGCCTTAGGATGCAAATTAAAACTAAGCAAAAGTTTCTGTAAACCAGTGCCCAACTGTCAATATTTAATAAACATATCAACTTAGAATCACAGAATCATAAAATAGTTAGGATTGGAAAGGACCTTAAGATCATCTAGTTCCAATCCCCATGCCATGAGCAGGTATAACTTATTATATTATTTCCTCAAATCTGTATTTGCTGTGATAATTCTTAGGATAAATTCAGAGCAGAATTTGTAGATCCCATTGGTTTTCACTTAGTTGCACTAATTAACTGATGATAATATGGTATCAAATAGTAGTAGAGATGTCACACTAATAATTATCCAAGGACTTTCATAATTTTTCCCTAGGATTTCACGAGGCAGCCTAAAATAAACATGATAGATAGAATAGCACTGATTTTTGGGGAAACTTTCTTTTTGGAAAAACCTGTAAAGTAATTTGTACCTGCTTTTTGTAAACTCTCTGAGATAAGGGAATAAATATTTTCTTTTCGTCTTTAAACAATAAAGAAGTACTTGTATGGTTACATATGATAATTAAAGAAAAATAACTGCAAGATTCAGGTATAACAGCTGACATCAACATTATCTACTATCATCAGATAAGCAACCAAATGTTTTCATAGCTGTGTGATTTCCTTTACCTATTTAACTAATAGAGAATTAAAATATCCGGAGGTTACTGTATTTTTAATAGTAATGTCACTAAATGTCTCTCAACTGAAGCAGTACCTTGAGGCATTCACACTCATTTCTGTAGACTTTATATCAATCTTCTGACCATTTCTGCCACCCATTAACTACAAGACTCAAATGGCTACTGTGTCCCAGATTTGTGTGCCCCACAACAAGAAAGATATTGGAACAAGTTCAGTGGAAGGCCAAAAATATGATTAGGGGCTTGAAGCACATGATACAGAGAGGTTGAGAGGGGTCAAGTGTTGAATATGTCCAAGAATGGAGACTTGACTAGACAAGGCCCTGGACAACCTGATCCAACTTTGAAGCTGGATGTAACTTCACAATTCAACATTCTTTCTATTTTAACTGGACATTTGACCAGATGACCTCCAGGGATCCCTTTCAACCTAAATTATTATATGATTTTCAGATTGAAGAATCATAATTTGTCTTTTTAGCCTGAAAGTATAGACTTGGCAGGTTGTTTTTTTTCTTTACAAGGAAATGTTATAAAATCACTTATTCAGCCTAGAAAAAAAAAAAGCTTTGCCAGTGGATTCTAAAATCTGAAGATATCTCTAGCTTTCATTCATTGAGCCTATGTCCTTTGAAGATATATTTCTACAATAATATCACTGGTAGTGATATCATCATAGCATAGCAAAATATTCATAAAGATTGCAAAATTTTATACTGAAAGAAAATTGGGGGGGGGGGGGAGAATTAAAATCTCATCTCTTTGAGCCTGTCTCTGAGTCACTGGAAATAGTGGCATTCAAATTTTCCAAGTCCTGCCAAAATCAGGAAAAAGTGCAAGATTATTTGCATAAATTATATCCTGTGAGGCATGCAACCCAAAGAAACAGGCTCCTGCAGAAAGACTTGTTTGTATGAATAAAGTTTTGCAGATTCTTCTAATAGTGAGTGAATTCCATTTCTGAACAGAAGAGCAAATTAATGAATCTACAAGTTTTGCACCACTGCTTTACAAGCAAGGCAATATCTCCTCAGAGAATGGAGATCTGCAATATTTGTAATGCAGATGGGGCGCTTCTCTTAATTCCAGATGGCCCTAATCCAGATTTCCATGCATGAATCAGAGTAGAAGGAAGAGCTTTACCATGACCTATAGAAGCTTATTTTATCTGTTGGCCAGTACACATTATATTTTCCTTTCTATGTTCAAGCTGTTCAATACAGTTTATAGATGCTGGCTAATGTAGCGCCAATTCTGATGAACACAGACCCTAGCATAAAAATCAGCACTTGTTAGCTTGTGTAAAACTAAGCTACAGATAGAAATCATCAACAACAAAAATAAATGTTCTAACAGGAATGAAGAATAGAAGAGCCTTAATACATATCCACAGAGTGGCAATCTAACATGTCAGCCCTGTGGTCTCTTTTGACCTGGAGATAGAGAGTTTAGCTGAGCTACAGAAATATCATTAGTGACCAGTGGTACAAATAATAAACATTTCCTGCACTATGGCCAATCCCCTCTTCAAGATTACAAAGGCTGTTTTCCTTAGTGCAGACATTTTATTGCTAACCACTACAAGACCTACACAGGATACAGCCTGAGCTGCTGGCAAAAAGGGTTTAACAAATATGTGCATTTGTCGCTTTGCTGTCCCAATGAGCCTGATGGTGGAACAAAACCAAAAGCAGTCTGATCCCTGTATAC
The DNA here is from genome assembly GCA_032466535.1 of Forpus xanthops. Lineage (NCBI taxonomy): Eukaryota > Metazoa > Chordata > Aves > Psittaciformes > Psittacidae > Forpus > Forpus xanthops. Next base: position 19,761 of record JASSUY010046283.1, on the reverse strand, counting down.
TGAGCATGGAATGACCTTAACGCTGGACACTTTATAGAGCACCTCCAGAAGATCTGGCTGACGACTGCACTGTGTGATGCAGGAATTCTTCTGCAAAAGCTCAGGTTGTGGGGTAAGAAGAGGACAATAGTGTCCCTGACATCCCAGGGTGCCAGCCATGCTTGGGCCACACTGGGCAAATCCATACCTGAGATGCTGACATTTAGCTCCATCTGCCACACGGCTCTTAGCTTCATTTTCCATGCAGTCGGCCTGCTGCCAGTGTAAAGCCTGGAGTGCTGCCATGTGGGAAGGAGGAGCCCATTATACTGTGAAAAGCACTTTCAAATCTCCAGAAGCCAGCAGGGAAGAATATTAGCTGTATCTGTTCCATTCATTTTTTCAAAAAAACCTAAAAATGGAAAAAGCTTAATACCCAGAATCCCCTTTTTACAACTACTGCCATCTTAATACCCAATATAAGCCTTTCCACCTAGGTTAAGGGTTAAATGCTGCAGTAAAAAAAAAAAATAAAAAATAATGCATAAAATAGATATTTGTATTTAAAATGTCAACATTAGAAAAATTTCTCTTCATCTAAAAACAGTATAACAAGACAAATATCAAAAAACGGATGAAAAGGAAACAGTGCTTACTGATGTTTTGTTTCATGCTTTCATTTTTTTGCAGTCATGATGAGTAGAAACTCTCTTTTAAAAGGATTCTTAAATCATCATGCATCTCCACTAGCTGGGTCAATTGGAATAAACCAACAGAAAATAATTTGGGATGTACATAAAATGTACAAAAGTCGTCATTGCTATGGGATGAGGGAAACAGTACAGGTTCAAAGCAGAATATTCAGGAACACGGCAAAAGGGATTTCTTTGGTGTTTGTGCTTTAATATATTAATCGCAATTAAACAAAGAAAAGGACTTGTATTTTGAATCATAGAATCGTAGAATAGTTAGGGTTGGAAAGGACCTTAAGATCATCTAGTTCCAACTCCCCTGCTATGGGCAGGGGCACCTCCCACTAAACCATGCCACCAAGGCTATGTCCAACCCAGCCTTGAACACTGCCAGCAATGGAGCAACCCATTCCAGTGCCTCACCACCCTTACAGTAAAGAATTTCTTCCTCAGATCCAATCTAGATGTTGTAATTCAAGTGAGCCCAAGTCAAGCAGCTGTTTTATTAGCTCAGAATTCAAAAAGAGAGACAGGAGATGTGTAGTTGGTGTCAAATGCTGCTGGTATTCCATCACATTTACAAGTCTTAATTTACATATATGCACCTACTTGCACTTATAGATGTGAAGGTCAATTATTGAAAGCATAATTAACATCTTACTGCCAAAAGCTATTAAGCTATTTAGGCAAAATTAAGATTTGAATAACAGAACATGATAACTAGAACTATGATAATAACATGTATTAAAGGATGAATAATAAAATTTAGGATCTGAAAAACTTGGCTCGTTTAGAATATCCTCTACTCCATGAAGAGAGCGTTTAATGAACCAAACGTATTAGAAATTACTGTATTCTCTAGCATAACTAGTTAGCATGAAAGAAGCTTGAAGAAAGAGGTCTACTAATAGTAGATTTATGATGTATGTCTGTTTCTGAACCACAAGGGAAGGAGTGGGGAAATGTTTAGAGGCAGCTTTTCGATACTTTCAAGGAAGTAACCCAGAAAGCACAGCCAAGCTCTTTACTCAGATGCTTGATGGAAAAAAGGCAACAGTTATAAATTGCACTGGGAGAGGTTCCATCTGGACATAAGCAACAAAAATTTACTATGAAGATAATGAAAAACTGGAACACGGTTTACAGAAGGTTGTGAGATCGCAGTCCTTGGAGGTTTTCAGGATGTAACTGGATAACCCTGAAGCAACATGCTCCGATTTCAGTGTTGACCCTGCTTTGAAGAGTAGGCTGGGACAGAAACCTTACAAGGTCCTTTCTGGTTTAGCACTTCTGTGACACATATGATGATGGTGAAGACTAAGAACCATTCTGAAATTTTGATATTGAAAGAAAGTAAATTTATGCTACATTCCTGTCTTGAAAACCAGAGCACTAGCAGTATTTATAGTCACAACCTCTAAAACACTTCTCAGAAATGGCAAATGTGCTCTGTGCTGGAAAGAAGGAATAAAAAACCAAGGCCTATATCCAAGGAGCTGATAGAGGAGTAGGCGTTTAGGTAAATTAATTCCCATATATTCATAATATAACTGCATCGTGTTTACTGACTTTAAAAAATCCATATAACCACTAAAATCGTATAAAGTGAGAGAAAACACAAAACTAATGAATGGTAAGTGATTAAATAAGCAGTTGATTTTTTAAATTAAAAAAATAAAGCTGAATTTAGATGTGGATAGGTTTCCAACTCAAAGCCTATTCACAAATTCATAATTAAATTATCCATAAAATCTTGTTTCTGCAACTTTGGAAGAATATTTAAGCATCTTTCACTTACTAATTAATCTCTCTCTGGCAAATGGCAAAGCTATTTCGGGCAACAGGATGCACTTGTGCTGGCAAACAAGGAACACCAGTTTTGTCTTAAACATAAAATTATATGAGGATGTCAGAAGTACAAAGACTGATGCACAAATAAAAAAGGATATTGCTCATAAGCCAAAGAAAGCAATGAATCACTCCAGTTTGGTGTTTTCAGAACACAAAACATAATGGAGTAAATCGGAAGTCTGGTTGAATCAAGTGGAGAGTCGGCTATTCTGGGTGGCTTCATTCAGTTGTTACCAGTCACTTGAGTCCAGTGTTGTCTGGACTATTAGAATAGAAAAAGTAATGCTGCGTCATTGTCCCTGGCAATTCTGAGGAAAAGGACAATGTATACTTTTATCTACCAGGGATTCTAAACCTTTTATAGAGAACTCTGAGAGTAAGAACACTATTGGCAACAGCAGCAGTTGCACATCTTAATGCAGCTCACACACAATATTTGATGCATTATAACCCATTATACCTGGAAGACCTCATAGTCATGACTAAGAGATGTATTTTCTTTCCAAATATCACTTTTTCAAGTAAAAGTTTTTAATCTATTCTTACATCAATCAGTTAATAAAATATTCTCGTACTGATTTTAAATTCTATCTTCTTATGGCTGCAGATGATGTTCAGGAGCATCATAGGGGAATATAAAAACACTGCTGGGCAACCATGTGAAGGATCCCAAGAAATATAGTGTTATAGCTGGTCCTTTTGAAACTTAGAAAATGCACATCATAGAGAAAAGAGACTTTCAGTTCAATGAAAATTAAAGAAAAATGTGTATTTGCCCTGGATTTTGTAGAAAACAGGTCTTTCTAAACCTGATTGCATTTCTGTTGAGCTTACTGCTTTGGCTGACAAAGACAACTATCTAATGTAAAATATTCAGACTTCTGAAAGGCCATTACATGAGAACCACATAGAAAAATAGCACTACTAAATAGCATTAAAGCCTAGATTTAACAGACAAAGAACTGACTAGACAGTAAATACAAAAACTAGTCAGCAGTGGAGAAACACGATTTGAATGAAAATCTCTCTAATATAGAATTGCAGCTATAGCAGCAAGTCTTGCTCTACTGAACCATTTCATTAAATGGTTTGAAATATATAAAAGTGCTTCTGATGAAAATTTTGGATGACATAAGGATAGGCATGGTTGAAAATACTAAAGACAGAGCTGTAGAGGTTTATTCTCCCAGAAGGGATGGGATTCATGTGACCAAATAAACCTTCCTGCTTGGCAGGTACTTGAGCTAGTCCCCTCACTGTAAGAGTCGTTTACATTTGTAGTTAAAAGAGAGAAATGGGCACTTTTAGGTGCCTATGGCCTACGACAGTTCAGATTAGCAACATCCTAATGTCCATTGATCCCAAAGAAAGCATAGGCTGATTCATGACATTGTAAATTTTCCAAAGTAATTGAAAGGATGCGTTTCAACTTTCAATAAGGATACTGGAGAGGGACATCAGGTGCTATTTATGACAGGACAAGAGGTAATGGGTTTGAGCTTAAACAGGGGAAGTTCAGGTCAGATAGAAGGAAGAAGTTCTTCCCTGTGAGAACATTGAGACACTGGAACAAGTTGCCTGGAGAAGCTGTGGCTACCCATCCCTGCCAGTGTTCAAGGTCAGGTTGGACTGGGCTTTGAGCAACCTGGTCTAGTGGAACATTGTCTCTACCCACAGCAGTGGCATGACTCTAGATCATTTTTAAATGCCCCCTTCAACCCAACTCATTCTATGATTCTATGCTTATTTTGGGAAAAAATAACTTAATCCCCTGATATATGTTTGAAAAGCAATTGGCCCAACTAGTATGAAAGGGCAATACAGAACAAATTGTATTTCAGTATAGTGCACCATAACTCCAACACAGGGATACTGCATAAAATTACATTGTCTACATTTTAATAAGGACATTGTACAACAAGACGTAAAGAAAGATTATAAAAAAATTATTCAGAAGATGGGGAACATTTTCTTTCAGTGAAAAAGAAGCCGTTTAACTTTCCACCTGATGACTGAGAAGTGATTTGAATGAAGTGTTAAATATACTAGAAAAAGCCATAACAAGAACCACTGACTGTAAATTGTTGCCTGATAGCTTTACACTGGAAATGTGGTACAAGCTAATAATGGGGAAAGTAACCATCAAAACAAGCTGACCAAGGAAGTGATGGCTTCACTGTTACATTATGCCCTTTAACTGGAGGCCCTGCAGGGAGATAGAAATCTTTGATATAGAAATGTTCTTTAGTCCAGTGCAAGTTAAGACTTCAAGAAATGTGACTAAATCTAATCTCTCTCTGAGTAGCCTCCTACCTCCTGACCTTAAGCTCCCTTAGTCTTATTTTCTGTGGATTGATGACTGGAGAACAAGGATCAGGCAAGTTCATATGTACTGCTGTGCTTCACTTCTGCCACAAGATCTACAGGCATCAAATCCCTGACTTTACATGTGAACACATTTCTTTCCAAAATCATTTAAACAGGCCCGCCGACAGACTTTTGCCTTAGCAGAATGTGCTAAAGCATGAAGAGAGCAAAAGCTGAGCGAAAACCTGTAATGAAGTATATAGATGGGTATACAAGAAGTGTTAGGTTATGTGATGCTCTACACAAAGAAGCACCCAGAACAGCAAGAAGTGTGAAAACCCCTGTGTTTACATCTGAGCAAACCTGTTAGACCATCAGACCAGGAAGATTTGCAAGAACTGCCATGGAGACAGCAGGGGCCTTTCACTCCCACCATCAGTACTACACCGGCATTGGATGTGATGTTAAGGGCAGCATCATAATTCTGACACTAGCATTGCTGAAAGGAAATGAACAGCATTTTCTGAAAGGTTTGTCATTTTAATCTCAGGGTAATACTGATTAAAAATTTAAATTTCATCAGTTGATTTTCCTGGCACTTTTACTTATTTTACTTCTTCCTATGAGTTACATCCACTGTTCAAATACCTGTTTGATTCTATCTCAGAGAGCTGTCAGATGCATTTGAGTGCCTGGAAAAGTTTTCTATATATACTTATGTCTCTCTAAGTTCTTACGATGATGACATTACCTGTTAGCGTGCATTAACTTTCAGAGAGAGAGGGATATTGAAATTACATTCTTATCTTCTAGGAGATAGCTAGGCACAAAGAGATGTGTTTTAGATTCCACATGATATTAAAATTTTTCATTTTAATGGAAATGATAGCAAAGGTTAATGCATAAGATTAATTGCTTACTTATGTACCTTTCTATGTTGATTCTTTTCTATTCATTACAAAGATTGGTTAATGGGAATCCTAGAGTTATGCTATTTCTGCGGATACAAAAAAGGAAAAACTGCAATGGCAGGAGGCTGAATATAAAGACCAAGTTCATGACTCTCCAGTCTGTGCTTCCAAAGAGAAGCCATTTCATGAGGAAAACTCAACACCCTTTCTTCCAGCTGATGCCAATACTCACTCTGTTACCCAAGACACACATTCCTCTTCACTGACTGCCTGAGATACTAAGAGGACAGGAACCAGTTTCTCCATTTATAGCTTCTCAAGTCTCATTAGAAAGAGGGGTGGTTTTCCACTATTTCTTAGAAAATCACTCCTTCAGATTGCATGTAGATAATTTAATGCTTCTCAGGCTGCCATAAAGAATGTGTTGGTTCATAGCATGAAACCTCAGTATTATACGCAGGAAATATATATATCGTATGCATACAATCCTTACTGTTACAGGATCAGAAAATGATAATAATATGCAATATTCTTTACAAATAATATTGCTTCTAAAGCACTCTGGTCATTAAATCTAAAATCCGCAGATTTAAAAAGCATGTTTAAGAAAAAAATTCACATTAATTTTATGAACAAATAAATGGCTCCAATGGAAAGAAAAGTATGGCAATAGGATAGGAATGAAGCATATTATAATATATTTTATAAGGAGAAAAAAAAAGGGGAAGAAAAAAATAAGCACTGTAAAGAATGCAGATCAGGAAAAGCATGAGATAAAAAGGAGGTGATTACAGAAGATGCAGTATACCATCTGGATAATGTTTGACATCAGCAAAAGCAAACAGGAATCTTAAGGAATACATGTTCCCAATTATAATTATACATAATATATCATAGCTAGTATAATGAAGACTTTTGCAGTTAAGGTCGGTTTCTAATTTCCATGCTATTCGCTGCTTTTCCAATTGTTTGTAAGATTTTATTTCCTTTTGGTAGCATCATCACAGAATGGTTCGTGTTGGAAGTGACCTTAATGCTCATCCAGTTCCAGCCCCTTTCTAGCAGAAGGGACACCTTCTGCTACAGCAGGTTGCTCCAAGATCCATCCAACCTGGCCTTAAACACTGCCAAGGATGGGGCAGCCATAGCTTCTCTGGGCACCCTGTGCCAGGGCCTCAGCACCCTCACAGGGAAGAACTACTGCTTAAGAGCTCATCTCAGCCTCCCCTCTGTCAGTTTAAAGTGATTTGTTCTTGTCCTGTCCATTGTAAAAAGTCCTTCTCCAGGCTTCTTGTAGCCCCTTCAGGCACTGGAAGCTGCTCTAAGGTCTTCCTAGAGACTTCTCCAGCCTGAACCAGCCTAGCTCTCTCAGCCTCTCTCCAGAACAGAGCTGCTCCATCCCTCTGATTGTCTTTGTGGCCTTCTCCAGACTTGCTCCAAGAGTCCTTCTTATATTGGGGGCCTCAGAGTTGAACACAGGACGGCAAGGAGGGGTCTCACAAGACTGGAGTTGAGGGGGAGAGTTACCTCCCTCAACCTGCTGATCACACTTCTTGTGATGCAGCCCTTTCTCTCTGACTAGCATATTAGAAAGTTCCTCTCACAAGTGTCTCCTGAAAGTGTTTTACACAGATATAAGTATCAGAAATACCACTGAAATGAAGAGGACATAGCAAATGGAAAGACATTTTGTTCACTTCCACCAATATTTTCAGGGTATCAGACTCAATATTTGGATTTCATTTAGCCTGTGGAATAATTGCATATAAACATGTTAATTTATGAGACAGTTTGGTTTTACTAATTGCCACAGTTATTTCTGAGTATTAAGTGCCTGAGTAGACCCATTTTTTCTGGCAGAGGCACTGAAAGGAGAATCCAGTATTTCACCCTGAGGTGACCAATGGCCTAGACAGGCTGAAGGCTGGATGGAAGTTGCTGCTGGAAAATATCTTCTGCATGAAAATAATCTGAAAAGGTTAAACACTTTATTCCCATCTCTTGGAATAGGGAACCAAACGTAATTTTGGGTACATTATATAAATTGGTCTAGCCATTAGACTGAGAAACTACATTTTTAATTTATTCTTGAATCTTCACTAATATGAATATAGAACAATTTCTCTTTTTCGGTTTATCCGGTACATACAACAGCAGTAAATTGGAAATACCTTAATTGACTTTCCTTTGGGAAATTGCTACTGTGTGGTTTTTATGAACTACCTCACTATGCGCAGACACTATTCACAAAACGAAGTGATGCATTCTGAGCTCTTCCCAGGATTACATAGAAATAGTGAGTCTGGGTGACATTTCGTAGTTGATCGAAATCTCACTCAAAGGACAGAATGACACAAACAGCAAGAAGAAATTTTCCATTAGCTGCTTATGACACAGTGCTGAGCTTCTTTGATATCTCCTAAATGTAGAGACTAAGATGAATGTTGCTCTTTGAACATTTTAATGCATATTAAATATGTATTTTGTGACAAATTTGGATACCATCCCCCACCCCCATCCCCCCCAAATTTTATAGTATACGCAAGGGTGACAAAGAATATGCTGGTAAAAGAATATTCAATCTTCTGGCACCAGTACAGCTATAACCAATGTAAAAATTAAGTGTTATTCATCTGAGAATGAACTTATGAGTATGAGGATTTAGGTAGAACAACACCAGTTACCTGAGTATGCAGAAAAGAGATTAGTAAGGTTTTATCATAAGTTTTAGTCTGTCATAATCAATGTCCATTTTTATTTTAATTATGCTATTTGAAACCAAAATATGTCACAATGCCCAAATGCAATTAAATGAGAAGCAGTTTGATCTCAAGAGAAATAAATAGATGGGCAACCAATATACTTAATTTGGGCAGATGCCTTCATCAAAATCTAAAGTTTAATTTGCAAGGAACATGAAAACCTCAATCGTTATCCATCAATGGAGTGGTGGAATAGATTAAAAAGTGTTCATCTAACTGAAAATGTAGCATGTTTAAAAAGCCATTGATTAGAATTTCCAATAGAAGTTCACCTTACACAAATTATTTTAGTATATGGCTTATGTGTATTTGATATGCATGCATTTCAAATTATTAGACCAATTTTCATTAGCAGTCCCTATATCAATCAGTGTGCTTTTGAGTGCTAGAAATGGTTTACTCTGATTCATTTTGTGCGTCAGTATATAATTTGATGTCAGAATTAGCACTGATTTTTTTTTAACCTTTTACCTTTCACAATATGCTTTCACTCAAGTTTGCTTGATCACCTCACCAGAGTGAAATATATATTTTGCTTACTGTGTTGAACAGTGGCAAAGATAAAATAACTCAAGAATACTGTTGTGATCCAGGAAATGAAATGAAATATATGAGTGGGCAAGGAAAAGCCATGGGGAGTCAATTTGTCCAGATCAGTGGTAGAAGAGGGGAACTGGCTCACTTATCTCAGTGACAATGCAAAATATTCACAGTTGTTGTACTTGGCATTGTCCTCCTCTTTGGCTCTGGTACAGTCACACTATTCCCTCGAGGTAACTTCTGGGAAAGGGATATTTAACACTGTACCATGTTCTGAATATTCTTTTTAAACATAAAATATTCTTCCTGGCATCTGATAAGGCAATGTGTACAGAAATAGAGGTTCAGCATTCACTAAGTAAATACTGAAGTCAGTGCAATTCTCTACTCTTTTTAGAACAACTAATGTCAGCATATTAATAACAAGATGAAAACAAATGACCAAACTAGACTTAGACATCAATTGGAAAGTCTTAATCTCTCTCTACATTGTATAGCATGAAGATCATAAGCTTTGTAAGATAGCCTTGGGTGGTATGGTTTAGTGGCAGGTGTCCCTGCACATGGCATGGGGGTTGGAACTGGATGATCTTAAGGTCCTTTCCAACCCTAACTATTCTATGATTCTGTGATTCTATGACTAATTCCAAGTGAACAGTTTACAGCCAACCTAGCAAAGCTGCAGTATTCAACAACACTCCACTGAACCTAATTTAACACACCTTGCAAGATTTGTGCTTACTCCACAAAGCTGTTTATACTTTGTTCACTTTAAACACTCAAGGACCCATACAAATATTGCTTTTAACCTCTGGGACCCTCCTACACTTGTCACTGGATTTTAAATCTGGATTTTAAGCCAAAGTTTAAAAAAAATAAATGGGATTAAAACTGAATTTCCTTTTAAAAGAATGAGACACTTCTCCAAATCTTTAGGCTATACTTTTCATCATGATGAATTGCAAGAGTATTGAGACACAGCCTTCACAATGTGTCTCCTACAAACAGGCTTTTGTATTTAATCAGTCATTGTCACCCTTTATTCCCTGGAGACAGCTTATTTCACATACCTAGTATCCCAGCCTACAGAGAGGCTTAAAACCTCAAATTACAGCACAATAGGTAACTCCCTCTTAACTTTATCTCTTTACATTTCTCACTATGGTAAGAAAAGTATCTATATTCCCTTCCAAAAAAAAAAAAAATCTAAGAAATACAAAAGCACAAGGATAAACAAATAATAGAAAAACCATGTCTTTATGATGAAGTTGACCCATTTTTTTTCCTAAGTTACTTCTGAATCTCCCTCCTCTGAATCATGTACTGTCCTATGCCATCAGATCTACAGACAGCCAGCTGCGTTAAGAGATATACAGTACCATACATATTTATGGTACTCAGTCAAAATAAACAGATGGTTTGTGTACACATAATGTCACTTTGTGCTCAGCAATTCACAAAATCATAGAATCATAGAATAGTTAGGGTTGGAAAGGACCTTAAGATCATTTAGTTCCAACCCCCCTGCCATGGACATTATATGAAATGCCTGAAAAGAAGATGTTTCACTATGATTAGGACAATTGGTCAACAGCTTCATTTAGGTAAATGAATTATCATTTTTTCTTATATGAGGAAGCGGAATGTGAGCTTCATTTAGCTCAATATGGCAGCTCAAGGAATCTAGACCATCACATCTTTTCCCATCATTTCCATTTCCATGTAACTGTTCATTTGATTCAAATTCTCTGAGTTGTAAATGAAGTGCAAATAGTGGTGGAAAATTTCTGTAATATAACCTTGTATTAAGGATGTATGACAAGCATAAGACAAATGTTTCAGGCATCAGATTAGATGATTTACATTAGTTAGATTCTAATAAGATCAAGCCTTTAATCACATAGGTTGCCAGTTTCAGATACAAGAAGTCTGGTTGCTGAATAGAGTTCAGATCACAGTGTTACAGTTTTCAAAATAGATAATTTTGTTTGCTTTTTTTTTAACAGTAAATGGCTCTAAATTATTCTACATTATTTCTCCTTTCATTGTAAGACTGTATCAAGTAAATAAAATAGAGGACTGAACTTCAAAGTTGCCCTCTCCCAGCACAGTAAATATACTGACATAAGCAACTCCCCTACAAATAAAAGTTTACATACTGATTTGCCTTACAGAAACAGTCAGTCTCTACATAATCAACAGAAAAAAACAGCCTGACATAGAGAGTGTCTCTGAACCACATCTGCAAACCTATGAGGATACATGTTTCTCTCCATCCCTAAAGAACTTTGTCCCAACTTGCACTTGGAAAGTCACCTGCCCCTGTATTAAAATGTTTAAATGGAAGAAAAAAGAGGTAGCTAATCAAATAATTATGAGCAAATAATATAGCTCATTTCTGAATATAAAACACAGCTAGAAACCCACTGTTTTTAATAAGTAATATTCCAGCCCATTTGATAACATTAAATACAAGAGATTCTGGTGTTATTTATGTGACGCCTCATAACTTCCTAGAAATGCCTGCAGGACAGTGCACCAAAACCAATCCCATTGAAAAGAAAAAAGTTGATGTCAAGGGCATGAGTTCTTATGTACATTTAAAAATAGGGATTAGGTCAGTTTTGAGTTCTTCAATCCATTGTTACTGAAGAACCACAAACAGATGCTTGGATAATGAATTCTTTAGGTTATTTAACTAGAATATGAGATGCCGGGGCATGTTTACCTTTAGAAGACACTCTGTTTTATGAGATCGGAAAATTCATGGAACAGGAGGAACATTAAGAATGTCCCATATACTGATATTTCAGAACAGTTCATTTGCATAAACCTGGTGAACCCCCACTTATGAAGCCTACTTTTTTCTTGAGTAATTCATTATTCAAAAAGATCAGCAAAGTAACTTCCATTCTATGAAGACAAAGTGCTATGAAGGACAAGTTACACAACACACACATACAACTCTAGGGCATGGAGGATTTCTGCTTGCCAATTAAGCTAAAAATTAAGCCAGGTAGGACACAGCTTTGGGTGGCATGGTTTAGTGGGAGGTGTCCCTGCCCATGGCAGAGGGGTTGGAACTAGATGATCTTAAGGTCCTTTCCAACCCTAACTGTTCTATGATTCTATGATTCTATGTGTAATTAGCACACTGTCAGGCTGGTGTGCCACCTCTTGGCCTAGGGAGCATAACCTACATCCATCACAATGGAAACATTTTTCCCCTATAAACATGTGATACTGAGGTAGAATGGTGTTGACATTCTTTAGAATGGAAAGGGAAGAAGTTTTATCCCTTTTGTCAAGCATCTTGTACACTAAGAACACGTGAAAATGTCCTTGTGACCACTTCCAGTATGTATTTTTGGACCCCTTTTGTGAGCAACTACTCTTTTTGCATGCGTTACAAAGCTAAAAGATCTCCCAAAACAAGAGTAAAACAGGATCTTGTGCAAGCTCAGTTTCCCACTGGCTTCCCAGGAATAGTATTTAAATCTGACAGCAAAACACAAAATCCCACAAAGCCACTCCTTTATCATCAGGGGGTTTTAGTAATAATTAATTTAAACTATCAGGGTTTGTTGCTGCTTTCTTAATATGCTTTGTACCTACTCTGTCTTACATTCCTTATTTTTCATTTTTCTTCTACTTAATTCAGAAGCTATTTGGGAAAAGGTCTGCCTTTTTATTCTGTGTTCCTATAGCACTACTGCCTGATGCTTTAGTTCCAAGTTTTCACAACAGCTATTAGGAAGCAGGAAAAAAATTCTCTGCAAGCAGTCGATTTTGCACACTTTGCTCTATCAAAAACGTACTTCTCTAATTCTTCTTTTTCATTGCATAAAAAATATCTGAAAGCTGCACCATCAGTGACATAACTATAATAGAAAAAGGTTATAGTGTGATGTTGCAAATAGAGACTTGGTAAGGCCAGGGGAAGAGAAGGCAAAATCAAAACAAAATGGCCAAATACTGCGAAGTTAGCAGAAAAAATAGCTCATTGCTATAGGAGTGAAGAGGAGAGAAAAGGAAAAGCTGAACTAAACATTAAGAGTGACAGAGGTGTGGCTAAGAAACAGGGGATGGGATTTCTAAACTTGGATGCCTACAATGTGTAGTTCTTAGTTTATAATTTCACCCTTCAAAATCAATCCCTAATTAATTTTAGTGCAAGTCACAGTATCATAAAGTTATAGAATTACAATTTGAGCTGGAAGTGACCTGTGTCATGTAATTCAACTCCCTCTCGAAGTAGAACTAATTTCAGCATTAAAGCAGGTGACTCAGGGCCTGTATTATTTTAGTAATAATTTCAGGCCCTCATTATTTTAGAAACCTTCAAAGGGAGCTTTGAAAATTTGGGATCCAGAAGTTCTGTGGAGTTTAAGATGAACAATTTAAGCTAAGAAAAGGTCAATTCTTTTTACAGAACTTCTAAGTAACGTGGAAGAATCTAGGCATTTGAAATATAGTCCAATGAGTTGAATTGCTTATTTCTATATGGGATAGAGGTTTCCAGAGGTCAGTAGAAGGGTTAGAAACACTTTGAATATAGGGCAGAAATTAAGAGTAAAGCTATATTTTGCTTCCATCTGTAAGGCTACAAAAATTTAACTGTGAGAAATGCTACCTGTCAAAACAAAACATGCAATTTTCAAATACCTATGGACAAAGTGAGACATAACTGTGCTTAGATAACTAGAATTCATTACAAGTATAAGTGAGTGTGGGGGAAGATCTAAGCCAACTCATTCAATGATAATTAAAACCTACAGCAGCACTGAAGGCTTATATAGTAAAGCTATACATATTGTATCAACAATATACTCTGACTCATAGAAAACCAAACCATAGTAAAAGTATCATTTTCTTATTTCTCTGGGTTTTCTCTGTTTCAATTAGACAGTTGAGTAACTATTTTTATTAGACAGAGCTGGAATAAAGGGCCTCATGTTTGGCTCATGCTAGGGTGCTGAACGTGCAAAGGTATTGTAATTTTCCATGGCTCATGGGATTCAACTTCTTGATGTCTAAAATTTCTGCAGGCTTCAGCTACAGATTAAATTAAACTGAATCATTTCTCACCTGCAATACAATCAGTAACAATGTTTTTTTGGTAACAAGGACAATGTTTTTTTTTCCCAACAAAAGTGTTGCTTTTTGTTATTGAGGGTGAGTGCAAAAGCATTGTAGAATAAGTTTCCCATGGTAGAAGCTGAAATCAGGTGAGTTAATCAGTTAATCAGTTTGTTCTTTATTTTAACCTGTTTGGTTTTGTTCTCTAAAATTCTCCAAATTATCTACTAATTCCTATATCTCTTTTAAGTACTTCACTGAAAAAAAGGTCAGAATAAAAATAAGTTTTAAACTTGATTCCAATATCAAGAAATATTTAAACCAAATATTTTGTTTTCAGATACATAGTCACTTGATGCTGTGGAAAGTTCTACATTTGTCATGCGCCAATAAAGAAAAAGTAAAAATTGATATGAGATTCCTGGAAATACAACTCTATACTTTAAAGATATAATTTTATCATGATCATTTTTACCCTGGGAAATACTTTTTCAAACAACATATGAGAAGAACCCTACTTGTAGCTGTAAACCTCCTATAAGCAGTTTATATAAGCAATCAAAAGACTTTGAGTTATCTGCAGCAAGAGCGTAAGTTACTAATAAAATTAAAGACACTCTTTATATAGTTCATATTTCACAATTTCTTTGTGCTTTTCTGAATTAAAGATTTACAAGTCTGAAGCAAAGAGAGAAATCACTTCAATCCTTTTTAATCCCAATTAAATAGGACAGTTTTTAATAGGCAGTAGGCATCAATGTAAAGCAAATGCACACAGAAGCACATTTTAAGATATCACATGCTTTTCTAGAAAGATTTTGCATTGCAATAACTATTTTACTTCAAGCTACATATTGAATTATGACGCATTACTGAATTTACGCTTAGAGCTAAAAGGATTACACGAATCATCCCCAATAATCAGAGATATCCCAACTTTCTAACTTTAATAAATAACATTTAAAAGTATTTAGTAGGGAGGTTGTCTCCAGAAGCAATGAACACATTTTACTTATGGTTCTTAAGGAAAACTACCCTTAGCTGCAAAACTGAAAAGATCTGAAAAGGTAGGGAATTCAGATTATGACATCAGGCTCCTCAAGTTCTCAGAAGCTGTTTCTCAGCTCCTTACTGCTGTGTAATGATGACTTCAAGCAGTAATTTAAAGATTGTCAGATAAATTGCAAGATTAGAAAGATTGCTGCTTTTTTGATTTCTTAGCCTTGGAAGCTCTAGGTCAGTCTTTCAGAGTTGGGAAGCACTTGTGTCTGTCATGAGAGCCAGCTGCCTATCCAGCCTCAATTGGCTTTATAACTAGATAATCCAGAAATTCCAGACAGAGTAAGCTGAGGTTAAAAAAATAAACAAAACTAAATAAATATCTTGTCTGTTGTGGGGGAAAAAGGAAACCAGAAGCCTCTCCAGAAAGTTAAGAACAGTCTGATATTACAAGCTGATCACATAAGCTTCCCTGTGAAAGAAAGGGAATGCAGAGAGTCTATAATTAAAACTAGAAATTCTTAAGTTTTATTGGCTAGGGATGAGAAATAAATTTCTTCTTCCTTAAAAAGGGCTGACTTCTTTACAGTAATGTAAGCTATCTTTCATCAAGGTTACCAATATACATCTCACTGTTACCATGAGACAGATGATCTAGGGACCACAGAACACATTAATGGACGTGGTGTCCTCTGGGAGGAAATACGGAGTATATTCATGAGTGCAGTGAGGTTGGGCTTTATCCCAGAAACCAGGGTTAGCGGAGGGTCAGGACCACACATTTGCTCTACAGGAGGGTATGGGAATTTAAACTGACACAAATAGCTCTTTTTGGTTTCATTTCTGAAGTGCCTTCAGCAACTGCACAGCTACGCAGGTACCTCTTGGAACCCTCAGTCTTTAAAGGGGTTTGTACAGAAGGGACTATGAGATTGAAGACACTGTCACCTCAGAAAACAGCTATATATGAGCTACCAGCCTCCACGGCAAATCTTAATCCAACATGAGCTAACCACCCATAGTTTTTAAAGTTTATATATGGAAAAAACAACTGACCCAGCACCTCAGAGTACAATTCTAATTAACAGGAGACTCTTCTGAAAAAATGTCTGTGGTGCCTTGGGGAACAATGTAGGTCACAGTATCAATTAAAAGCAGAACAACCTCTCCACTGCCTCCGTAACATTTAACCCCAAACTGTTCTGCGGCTGTAAATTAAACAACGCATTCTGCATTACATTGCAGGAGTGAAAAAAATGAAGAATAACTAGTTTAAAAACTAATTTCAAGCTCAGCACTCTACCCCATATAACATAGGCAAGCAGTACAGAATACTGATGGTACCACTATTTTCCTCATCTTTATTAAGCAAAACCATTACTGTATATTTGATTTTCTTTTACATTATCTGGATATAAGTACTAAACCTCTGCAGGAAAGTATCTGAGAATTACTTAATTGAGGATTAGAACTAGCAATTACCTTTGCTGCTGACTGAAAAGAAGATGCAAGATTGTTTAAGACTCCAGGGTTCAGTTTTGGTAACTGGAAGGTCTAGTTCTATGCAGAAAAATGGGATACAGAAATAAATCATTTCAGATAAAATGTGTCGCAGGGGCCTCTACACTACAGAGAATTCATATAATTACTTCTTTAATATTATATGAAATATCAGTGATGACTTTTACTTTGAAAGATTGTCCACAAATAATGTTCCTTTCTAATCAATCATTTCCTGTTTCTGAACTACAAAGACAATTTTCAATAGTATTCAAGCCAGAAGAAAGATATTTGGTCATAAAGGCTCTCAAATTTTTTTTGACCTTTGTAAGTGTTTGTTCATCTAGGAATAGTGGGCAATAACTTGGATTCATTTAAGTCTTTTGAAGTATTATCATTTGCTGGAAGTAGAGGGGAACCAAATTCTTCTGCTCAACTTGCGAGGTCGGGAGGTCACCTACATAGGGATGATAAACTGGACATCCTGAGCAATATCTGACAAAATCCATGGGAGAGACCACGAGGGAACATCAACTGACACCAGAAGGAAAGGGATAATTAATTTGTAGAGTGCACCTCCAACTCTTCTACCATTCATGAGTAATCGTAAATAATGAAAAGGTGCTGCGAGCAAAATTTAACTTCCTGATAACCATGAAATATTTTCAGCACAAAAATTCTTCACAGAGAAATGACTTCATAGTTCTGCAAAAGCAAGGACTCATTTCTGAAATCTTAGCAGGGGATAAAGATAGTTATGTTAATAAATATATCCCTGAGTACACAAAGGAAGTGGATCTGTACATCAGAGAAATTCCACTTTAATGCAATTAGGGTTTGAGAATCAAAGTCTGCCTATGTCCTTTACGGAGTTTTTCACATTACAAGAAGGAGTAGAGGAGCTCAGTTCCCTTTTCCCAGTTGGAAAGTTAAAATTATGTAAAGAATGTTAGCTTCTGATTAGTCCTGTATCCATTGCTATAACACCTCAGCATCAGTGTTGAGGACTGGAATTCCAGTGTTGAAAGTATTCAGTAAATACAGAATGAAAGAATGGAGATGCTAAATTCAGAGATTTTCCAATCCGAGTTTAAAATAAGAGACAACAGACAATAAACCATTGCTTAACAGTTTACAGCAGGACTTGGCTAAAGTCTTAGACCCCTAAGTACCTAGCCATTGACTGTTATTCTTCTTTTTTTTTTACATTAAAATAAAGACAGACATTGCTGGTGAATTGAACTAAAAAGCATGAGCATGTTTCTTTAGAAGACTTCACAATTGAAAAATGGAGCCTTCCGTCTTTGCCAAGCAGGAGAGGAAAGTCGCTTTCTCCCAGTGAATAATATAGGGTAAGATGGGAATAAGCAAAGGTTTATTTTAGGTCCACTGAGACGTAGACGGCAGACAGTCACACAGCACTGAAATGACATAAAGCCCTCTCAACCAAACCTTGATTTTTTAATCAAAATTTAGCTACTCCAGATTACAAATTAATGAAGGAAAATTAATTCAGAAATCAATGATCTTGGATTGATTCAAACTTCATCCTCCACATGTATGCCAGGAGATGGCTGTACTGAGCCTTTTATGTGATCTGGTGTATTATAGAATTAAAAAATAAAATAAAGTAAAATAAAAAGACATATCTCCAACAAAAGAACAACAAGGAGAACCTAAGGACCTCATAGCCTATTGTGACTTTTTTCCCTGGAGCATTGCAAAAGAAGAGTGGATGACAAGGAATACAAGTGTCATTTATTATGAGAAGACTCTTCAAGAGGCCAACAGCAAAACTGCAAAAGTTAGCTGCATGTAGCATGCCTTCTAGCTTCTGTACAGAGTCTGATTCATTCATAATTGCATTAAAATGCAAGCTGTAAATCTCAGCTTTCATTTTAATCTCAAGGAAAACATAAAATGAGAAAAGCAGTGCTAGCCTCCATTCATACATAGGAAGGAAGTAAAAAGGAAGCAAACGCTCTGATTAGACCAAATAATACAGCTATACATTTCTTCATTTGAGCTAGTGGCTGGGGAAGAAGGCGCTAAACTGCATCACTTATATGAGATTAATCTCTCTCTACCATATCATCTAATTCTACATTCCTGTGCTGAAGTAGATTTTTCTGATTCTGCTGGAGCAAGGAACGGGCACCTAAAAGGTTCAGGGTTTCACATAGAAAGCATGATTAGATCATTAAGGTTAACCTAATGTACTGCAAAACATTAACACTAACAGTAACTTGTCTTAAATTAAAGTGTGCTATTAATTTCAGAAAAGCATCTAATCTGGAAAACGTAACAAGATTGCCATCTACTACATCCCTTGACAATTTGTCCTACATTCTCACTGTTAAAAATGCCTGGCCAGCATTTGCTTGCTTTCGCCCTGGTACATACATATTCTGCTTTTCTTTGCTACTCTGAACAATCCTCTTATTACCAATTTCCCCAAAGGAATACACTGTCATTAAGTCCTATCTCTTTCTGGAAGAATTTTTTTTTCCACTCTAGTCTCTTTTCTCTCTCTTGATATATATTTAATATACTTTAAAAGCATAGAATCCCAAACCTGGCACTATATTATTGCTTTAACCTCACTGCACATACAAATGAAACCACCTCCTTATGCTTGACTTTTAGTCTTTTTCTTTAACATTCAAAGTTTGTAGTACAAGCCGCCCTGAGTTATCTATTCTTTCCTCTGGAACCTTCTTAATGTTGCTTATTTCCACTGAAGGGGTCCCCTCTGTGTATGAATGGCTGTCACTGCTTCCTTCTGTCTGTGTAACACTTCTCTACTAGGTAATAGTAGCTTTGTTTAAGTGACCACTGTTTACAAAGCTGGACTGTAACTGGATTTACCTGTCCACTACTGTGTCTTCTTTCCTCCTGCTTTTTCAGTCTTTACATCATTTGTAAATTTTACTATCCAGGAATCCACACTGCCTTCCAAATTACTTGTGAAAGTATTAAAATATGTTGTCCACATCCAATTCCAAATCGTGTGGAGACTATCCCTCAAAAATTCTGTGCAACAAGGTAATTTCTCATTGAGTAGTATTCAGCCTGGAGAAGAGAAGGCTGCATGGAGACCTCATAGCAGCCTTCCAATATCTGAAGGGGGCCTATAGGGAT